>NKZZ01001967.1:35882-54186 GCA_002370815.1 Metschnikowia hamakuensis | reverse complement strand
TCTGAAATATACTGCATGCGCATTCCATGCTTATGCAGTACGGGAATGCCTTGCGAGGCGTTCACGCTTAACACGCCCTTCCGGGGGCCCAAAGTCACGTGCCAGCGACGGGAACCTCATAGTAGTAATTTCAGTCATGGAATACTAAATGAATAGTCAAGATACAAACTTTCTAGGCTGAGTCGAATAATCAACTGCTTAACAGTATATCCTGATCCGGAAACTCTACTCTAACACTACAAGTGTCTACTGCCAGTATACAGCATTCTGATTCCACCATCAGCATGCTATAACCAGGCTACCAGTCTTGGAGAATGTCGTGATATAACGGGAAACGCACGAGTTTCTAACCTCATGAGTATACTAGATAACCACCTTAATCTAACCAAAACCACGCGACCGAAAATACATTGCACGTGACCACGCTTTTGGAAGATGTCTGACAATCACTCCCATAAACGGCCTCCCTAAATTAATAGGCGAGGCCAAGAGTGAAAGCTTTCGGCACGAATGCCGAGCGACGCCCTCCAAAGGCCTGGTCACACACGTATATACGATCAATAAGTGGTGATTTCGGCGGCAACTTTTGATGGAGAAAAAAACGGGATGCGGCGATGCTCTTCCTTTTATACCCCCCGCGCCCAATCCGGGTAACCCCCCATAATCATGTACACGGAAGAATATCCATAATTATCTATTCTTAGAAGATTCTAATTTGTTTAGATCAAAATCCTTTGCTTTGCTGTTGTTTACGTCTTGTTCTGGGTCACGTCTTAATTCTCCCTGGTTCCGAACCCTGGCCTCACTGTTAAAGTCGTCTGAGGAAAAATCCGAACAATGCATTTAAGGTTTGCAGAAAAGAAATGTATTTGCAACGTCACTAAACTCCAAACTCATACCCCCAAACGGATCGGAAACGTCTAAAACTCTGAAACGTCTAAAAGTCTGAAACGCCTGAAACGCCTGAAACGTGTCTGAAACATCAACACTATTCAGTCCCCTATTTTCTGCCTCAGAACACCCAGCCCCGCACTGGCAACTACCACCAGCGATCTACCACCACTACACTAACTACTGACTACCACCACCAACTACCACCAACTACCAATACCACCAAAAACTACTACTACCAACCATCGCTACTAATAATCACCAGTGAATAGCACCACATACAAGCACTAGACTAAAATGACCTCGACGAACAGTATCCAAAACATGATGTTATTGGGTGTGCAACACATGGTGACATGGGCGGCGTTTTTGGTTGCCAATTTCATCACGGGGCTCCAGTGGGCGTCGCAACATTTCCCTACAGCAACGCGCGTGGTGGAGGGCGTGGTGCTCGCCTACATCGTCTGGCGCAGTTATGTGCGCATCGTCAAGTTCTGGTGGCGGCTTGTGGTGTTCCTTGGGAAGATGTGTCTCTTCTACTTGGCCGTGGTGGTTATGTTGGGCGTGTACATCCGGGGCATGGAGACGTTTTTGTTCAAGGACTCGGCAAAGGTATGGACGTTGGCCAAGTATGTGTACAATCACATCAACCAGCCACAGGCCAGCGAGTTTGGGTATGGCGACACCACGTACATTGATCCCACGGACGCTCGGGAGAACCCCATCATGGAGGCGGCCTCGTCGTTGCTTTACAATAACAAGGACGCCTTTGATACCATGGAGAACACGTACCATGAGGTCAAGCACCATGCGGAGGACTACATCAAGGGAGCCCGGGTGAAAGACAAACAGCCCAAATTGAAGAATGTTTACGAGTTCGCCTCCAACTGGGGCTTGCTCTAGGCAATCAGCCACGGCTCAAGGGACTATGAGTACTACTAATTGTAGTAGTGTATCTACTATGGATCTCACCCAGGTGTCCTATGGAAATTACGGTTACACTATACTTGTATAGTACTGGACTCACTGACTAGTGACTAGTCATGGACTCATGAATACCATTGACTTGGATGACTAGTATTGACTTGGATGACTAGTATTGACAGTATAAGTCTCAGCCATTTGATTGGACAAGAAACACTAATGTGTAACAATTGACTACTAAGCCCTTACTACAAGTAATAAAGACTGCAAATTACTATTGACCAGTACACCCTAAGTGTACATTGGACGACGAATATGAAACCGTAAATAACCTTGGTTCATTCCTCACCACCCTTGCCTTCAAGTACTTCTCACACTCTTTTTCACACTCTTTTACTCACTCTTTTTCACTTTACTCTCACACTCATTTCCACTACAATAAAACATCATGAGATTATAGAACTCATCAACAGTTGCTATAAATCTATGTATCAACTGGAAACTCACCATTGAAGTAATCGTACTAATAAAAATTATTGACCTTTTAAAAAGTCTTCACATTATTCACACTCACACTTCATGCTCAGTCACACACTCACTGATATTCTCCACATCCTGGAATGTACTTTTAAGTTGATGGGAATCTTCTATTATATAGACCCTGCCAACTGTACGGCCAATTGTACGGCTAATTGTACGGCTAATTGTACTGCATAGATTCCTTGTACGGCAGTTTCTTGTACGGAAGTTTCTCGAACGGCTTTGGTTTCTCCGAGGCCATAGCATGCTACCCACTTCTCTGGTGGTTGGAGATGTGACATTCTTTAGCTAATCTTTTCGAAAAGCCTTCTGGTATGCTGGTGTTCCATCTATTACTTCCCTGGCCAAGGACTGTGCTATGACTAGCCAAAAACTCTCGGAAGCTTTGATTTGTTTTGCTGAGAACTAGAGTCTCTAACTCTTCTTGAACTCTCGACCAGCATTTATAAATAAGTGTCAATCAAAGAGTCGAGAAGTAGTGATCTTTCATTTCCTCCTTATACCTTCTCGGGTGCACTTGTCTCTGGAGTTATATCTTCAGCCTTTGGCTCGTCCAAACATTGTAACCCATTGTCTTTGATGAAAAAATTAAGAATCAAACAAACACCAATGAGAGGCACTGTGAAGTAGAAGTAATTCCTCAATGCTTTCATGTACATCGACTTCACGAAGACAACTTGTTTTGTATCCAAGGAACTGACATCCGGAAGAGTATAGATGTGAGCCTTTAAATACGCCTGGTAGCTTGCAGTCAAAGGCGAGTTATCCGAGGTCCGGAGCTTCGTAAGGATGGAGTTGGAAATGATAAGAGACGAAATGGCGATCCCCAAAGCCCCACCAAACGACCGGATCACATTTCTGGTGCTTATAACCACCGCCCGTTGCGATTTCCTGGAGTTGGCCTGCGCTGCCACCATGCTAGGCTGGAAAATAAACCCAATTCCCGTTCCCATGATGAAAAACGTTCCAATGATATACGCGTCGCTGGTTTGTTGGTGGAACTTTAAAGTCATGGCTTGTCCAATCAACCATAGCGTATATCCCACAGATATAACATGGAAGTAGTGGCCTCGCACAGTGATAAGGTACCCGGCCACAGTCGACATCGACGATTGGGGAACCACCAACGGTAAGAGCAACACTGCAGACCGCATAGGCGAGTCTCCCCGGATAAGCTGGAAATAGTAGGGTACACTGAACAAAAACGAAAAGTAGACTATCCCATAAAGAAACGTCGAGAGCATAACCAACGACAACGAGCGGTTCTTGAAAATGGTCAATGGGATCATGGGGAGTTTGGGAATCGTGCATTCCACCACAAAAAAAGTTAGAAGTAGTATCCCTCCAACCACGAACATGGCTATGACCAAGGCACTATCCCATGCGTACGTTGAGCCTCCTCCACTGATGGGAATGAGAAGAAAAATGAGTGCAGCGGTAGCCAAAAACATGCCCAAGTAGTCTATACTCTTGAACTTGGCCTTCATGGAGAATGCCGACTCCAACTTCTTTTTTCCGGGCGTATGCACGAAGAAGAGTGCCACCAACATAGTAACAAAGATGATTGGAGGCAAGACCCGATAGAAGTTGCGCCAGGTGGATTTTTCGGCAAAAGACCCCATGATTATTGGGCCCAAAGCATTGCCCATCCCCACAAAAGTCCCTAGAATGCCTTGGTATTTCCCCCTCTGCTTTAAAGTGACCACGTCACTAACAATCACCATGGCCAAGGACGAAATGCCTCCGGAGCCGATCCCAGCCAAGGCCCTGAAAACATAGAATTCCGGTCCTACTGTGGCAAACCCACATAAAAGGTTGGACACGGTTAGGAGCGCGAGGCTAAAGATGAGCATCTGTTTCCGGCCAAAGATATCGGCGAAGCGGCCAAAGATCACCTGACAAACCGTATTTGCCAATAGAGAAGACGTGCCTGCCCAGTTGATGGAATTCTGGGATTTTAAATCCGCCGAGATTTGTGGAAGGGCTACTGTCACTCCAGTCTGGTCGCAGAATCCACAGAACAAGCATAAACCACACGCAAGTAAGCAAGGCAAGAGTGATTTTAGCGGCAAAAGATTTTCATGTGCCAAGCCAAGTTTGTCTTCAAGCTGCCCCTTTATATATTTCTCGCCGCCGTCTTTGTGTTCAAGATCTTTTGTTGGGAGTGTGGGGTTAGGGTGGTCTAGACTATGGCGGTGCGAGGTTGCATTTTGCAGCAGTAGAGACGTGCGCGCCGCGGGGCTGGCCATTTCGGGATTCCTCGAAAAACTCCGACCTTATCTATCACACGATCACACTCAGACACACACTAGATGCAGTATAATATGACGATATCAATATATGATTATATAATACCGAATATCAGACTGCGGACGCTGTGCAGGATGCAGGAAAGACTATTAATCCAATAAGGCACTAGGTTGCAGATGAAAACTGGGATCCAATCAGTGATAAGAGAGGTTTGATGAATAAGGGTGAGTATGGATGATTCAGGTGTTTCAGGTCAGTTTCAGGTCAGTCTCAAGTCAGTTTCAGCTTGTTTCAGCTTGTTTCAGATGTTTCACGTGTGTGATGATCAATAGATGATAGTAATGTGTCTTGAGTGCCAGTTCTAGCTTTAGGGATGCGCAGATGTGCGGTTTTATATCAATGCTCATGCACGTCACCTCGGAGCTCGGGGCTCGGTGTTTTCCCGCTTTTTTTTTCACGTCGCACTACTTGCCCTCCGAGCTCTCATGGCGGGGTACCCCACTCCATTAATGAATATTGAAGTCTCGAGAAAATCTTAAAAAAAGGAAGAAATCAGAAGATAAGAAATCAGAAGATAATAAAATATCGAAAAAAAAAAAGAGCCAATCAGAAGACAAAAAAAGAACTGGGTGATTCTTGTCACTGGTTGGGGAAAAAATGTCCCACTCACTGTGGTTAGTCATGACGCGAAAAACATGACATGCTCGGTGGTACTTACTGTGACTAGACTAGACCCACCGAACGTGTCTGTCGGAATAGAAAATGAAGAGAGTTTTTCGAAAAAAAAAAAATAATGCTTTGGGAAGAGGATCTATATACCGGACCTGCTTTTAGTTTTATCGATCGGATCCGGATTTCTGATTCAGGTTATGAGCCCTCCGTTCTCGACACAACAGTGTCTTCCAACATAACAGCTGACAAACCCTATTTTGGGTTATGGCCGTAGTGGCATAAAGTCCTGCATATAGTGGACCTGAAGGTGGGACTAAATGATTAAATAACCCAGTGGAGTACTGCTAAACTTACTTTTCTACATAAGTATATGGGTTTCCTGCATACGACCTCGTTGGACCCAGAAGCGTCACTTTTCAGCTAACACTATCTTAAATAGTCATAGCGATAAGTCCGAGAGAAGCCTGTAAACCCTAAGATAGAACTCTTTATTTCACTAATAATTGAAAAGGTCCGGTTATTCCAGACTTTTATCTTATACTATGGTTCGAAGACATGGGGATGTATAACTACGCGGCCATTATGCAGGACGCGAAGATCATCACAGTTTTTAGGATTGCAACCTAATCTAGTCTCAGAATACTAAAATAGTCTCTCGGTCTCTCGGTGTACAGTGACATTATGACACTTATCATGAAGTTCTGTCATGGTATAAATTGACTACAAAGAAATGGTGCTATTCTGAGATTATCCATTTTGGCTATTATCTATGGCCAGAACTGCTACAATAAGCACTACAATACACACAACTATACCGGTATACTTGAAGGGTACTTTATAGTGTAAGGCACCTAAGCATTCTTATATATTGGTTGGCCAATTATATGAAGCTTAAGATTTTTTTTGTAGAGTAATGGAGGATGGCATTTGCAATAGGTATAGATCGCAGGTTCTATTATCCACTTACTCTTTACTCAGAAATTCCAAGAAAATGCCAGGATTCACAGAAATTCCCAGAAACATCTCCCACTCGGTCATATCCACTCTTTTCCATCTTATCCATGAAATTATAAATGGTCTCATCCGTGTAATCTCTCTGCCCCACTCTTCATCTCATCATTCTGTCTTGTCTTTCTGTCTTGTCTTTCTGTCTCGTCATTCTATATTGTCTTTCTGTCTCGTCATTCTATATTGTAGTATAAGTCTAGTGTACTAATCTGTGTACTGATCTGTGTACTGATCTGTAGTCTCATGGACTTACTCTTCAATGTGGTAGCTCTAAATTGGGTCTTGGCTCAGGATCTCCTTCTATTCAGTGGTCAGTCTCGTGGTTCTAGTGTGTCAAGTTCTGAGATTCAGTCCATGTCTTGTTTTGTAGTGAGTACTTCTACTCATTGTTAGCTTCTTATTTCTTAGTCCTTCTCTAAGTCAATCTAGTCTTTCATATTCAAGTAACTTACTTTTATATAATATAATTTAATCATTAAATTTCTAGCGATCACTAATCTTAGAAATATAGGTGATGAATCTTTGGAGGGTCTATACCGAAAGTTAAGAATGGAACTAATTGCGGCATTCTTTATTAATTAATTCAATGGATCTTTTCTTCAACTGTTTATCAGATTGAAGGGATTTCCATATAGTCATGGATTTATATTCAATATACCAAGTTTCCGTTTGATTTTACCCTTGCTTAATTTTTCATAATTCACGTTAAACCTCTTCCTTTATACCATATTCATACTCTACTCTATCCTTTACTCCATCCTCAACCCATACCCAACTCTAAGACTGCAGATTCTGGCTGTATGACCAATTTTCTGACACTTTTGGCATTTGACCTTTGAACCATCAAATCTTGATTTCTGGGGAGTCTCCTATAATCCATTCAAAGCAGTGTCGGTTTACAGTACGGATCAAATGATTTTCTTGACTTTCACGCATTAATTTCTAGTTTCATATTAATCCTAGGGATCTTTCGTTTATAGTAGAGCCTTTTAAAGAGGGGGAGAATCTCTTACGGTTTCCATTACTTTCTTCTAACTAATAAATTTGAAAAGTGTTCGTATGTGGTGTTAAGAATTCGATACTACTAGAACCACTGTATGAAATAATGATAAAAAGAACTCCCACCTTATCTATGTAAAATTATATTATTGAGATATATGAATCTATTCTTCATTAACATTCAAATGTCCTTTACATAAAGATATGATTGTGGGATAATTAATTAAATCAATTATTGGATAATGAATCCTGGTTTAATGAATTCATGACTAATACCTAAACTATTGAATAATATAGAATGTCCTATACATGATATTCGAGATTTTATTATTACCATAAGTTTTCTTAACTGTAGAAATTGAAAAGGTTTCGAAACCAGACTTTTCTTTGGTTTTAAAAAGCCACTGAAGCTGGACCCGACCTCCAAAACCCAGGCACTCAAGTCAACACAGTCAATTGTTGATTTCCACTGTAACCATAACTTTTAATCTTTGCAAAGCAATCTGGAAACATTTAAATCTAGGCCAATATTCGGTGCGTCAAGTAAAGAAAGGTGGACATCTTGGTGAACAGAATCTATAGTTAATTGCACAGCCGTACCCGGAGTGAAACCTTGTTCTAGTTGTATTTGTCAAAGAAGGCCTTTCGCCAAAAACCTTTGCTTTAATGTGTTTCCACGAGGCCAAGCTCCTGATTCCTCTACCAGTCTCTTCTCTTCTTTAGTCACCAGTCTCTTCTCTTCCCAGTCTGTCTTCTCTTCTTAGTCTACCTGCCACTCTGGGTTCATTATAGTCTTGTAGCTGTCACTGAAGAGTCGTTAGTACTGTTGTGCTTCTTCATAGCACTGTATCTAAGTCTGGTCTTGTATTAGATGGTCTTGGAGTCTAGTAGTTTCTGTAGTTTCTGTAGTTTATGGTCCCCCGGTGGATTTTGTGTAGTTGTTCGGGCTGAGTCTCTGGGTCTTGATCGTCTTAAAGACTGTGTTCACGGTCCTCATTTCCTCTCATTAGTTTCCCACATTAGTTTCCTCTCAATCCTTTTTCTCAATCCTTTTTCTCACATCCTTTTACTGAGATCTCACTGACTCTCACTAGACGGTGGACGCGCCGCACTGCACGACTGCACATCACATCGTGAGACTGTTGATTGAGTTTGACTTTGAGATTGGCTTTGAGATTGGCTTTGAGATTGAGTTTGAGACTGAGTATTTGACATCACCAAAAAGGAGCACTAGTCTCGCGCTCGTCACTCCTCCTTTACTTATCAACACTTTATTATTTGCACTACAAGAATATCTACAATAATTCGCTACCCACAATAATCTCCACAATAATTACACTTCAATAATTACACTTCAATAATTAGTCACAATAATTACAGTTAGTCACATTAATGCTAAGATCTCTCACTGATATCCACATCTAGCCATTGGAAATTGGATCATCAACACTCATATGGTAAACCTCAACTTCTTATTATGACCCATTGTTCTTATTGTTTCTTTAAATAACCTTGTTCCTGACTATTGTTTGAATCCGTGAACTCGTTCGAACTTCGCACGACCCCTCTATTACACAGCTACCTCAGCCTTGATTCCCTGCTACCACAAAGCTCAGCCGCAATGGTCAAGGACATCACGTACTATGAAATCCTAGGTGTCCATGTGGAGGCGACAGATGTGGAATTAAAGAAAGCTTACCGAAAAAAAGCCATCCAGCTCCATCCAGACAAGAACGGCAATGACCCCGAGGCTGCGGCCAAGTTCCAGGAGCTCGGCGAGGCCTACGGCATCTTATCCAATGCCGAGCTCAGAGCCGTTTACGATGAAGTTGGTGTTCAAGGCATGAAGGAGAGAAACGGGCCCGATGCCCAGGCCGATATTGACCCTCAAGATTTCTTCAAGATGATTTTTGGCGGCGATAGTTTCTTTGACTGGATCGGAGAATTGTCCCTTTTCTCGGATATCACGGAAACCGCAGAGGTTTTGGGTGAAACCGATGACGTTCCGGAAATGCCTCTGCTGTCTACAGAACTCGCCACCAAGCACAACTCCGAGAAAGCCCTGCTGGTTACAAGTGGTGCCCCCAAGAGCGACTCGTCCGCGCAGGTTGGCGAGACCAACTCCGAAACAAGGTACACGGATCTTCAGAACGATTTGAATGCCAAGAAGAAACACGCAAAGCTCACCAAGGAGAGAAGACAGAAGCTCGCCGAAATGCAGGAGAAGTCCAAGCAGGCCAAGCAGAAGCGTGTGGATATGTTGGTGACCAACTTGCTCCGCCGTATCGAGAGCTACCAAAGCTGCAAGACCCCCGAGGCTTTAAATCAGTACCGGTCCAAGCTTAAGGTGGAGTTGGAGGACTTGAAGATCGAGTCCTTTGGCATCCAGCTCTTGCACTTGATTGGAAAGACCTACGTGACGCAGGGCAATGCGTCGATCCTGGCCGCCAAGACATTTGGTGTTTCCAAGCTCTACACCAGTGTCAAATCCAAAAGCGAACGAGTCAAAGGTGGGTTTCTGATTTTGAAGAGTGCCATTGATGCTCAGGCTTCTGCGGAAGAGATGTTGAAGCAGCAAGCTGCTCTTGAACAAACGGGCGCAGAGCTTACTGAACAGGATAGGTATCAGCAGATGGAAGCTGAGAGAGTGATTACAGGCAAGTTTCTTGCCACGGCATGGGCCTCGACACAATTCGAGGTCAATGGGGTGTTGGCCAAGGTAACGCACAAGCTTCTCAACGACAAGACGTTGGGCAAGAAGGAACGAGTATCGCGGGCCGAGGCCGTGGTGTTCATTGGAAAGGAGCTCCTTGCTACGAAGCGGTCCAAGGAGGAGGATGAGGATGCACGGATCTTTGAGGAGATGATGGCCGATGCCAGCACCAAGAAGTCCAAGAACAAGACCAAGAAGATGTCGCAACAGGACATAGAAGAGTATCTCGCCAAGGTGGAGGCCGACGAAAACGCCTAGAAATGCCTACAAGAGGTGAAATTACGGTGGACTTACGGTGAAATTACGGTGAAATTATTACGGTGAAATTATTACGGTGAAATTGAAGAAGTGAGGAACTATACCACCATACAGAATCAGTTCAGAGCCACGAATTCCCCTCCTCTACTGATAATTTAATATCTATCTACTTTCTACTCTTTTCTCTTTATTACTTCTTTAATCTGCTCTCTACTCTACTCTTCTCCACTCTTCTCTACTCTTCTCCACTCTTCTCTACTCTTCTCTACTACTATGAACTCCCCGCATCACGTGCGCGCTCTTTATAAGTGATATCCCGCACGTCTCTCCTCGCCACCATCTCCACCATGAGTCCCAGCACCAAGCAGATCCTCGGCTTATACAGAAACCTCTTGGCCTCGGCCCGCAAGTTCGACAACTACAACTTCAGGGAGTACTCGCTCAGAAAGGTCCACGACTCCTTCAAGCAGAACAAGGCCATCTCCGACAAGGAGCACATCACCACGCTCTACAACCAGGCCATCGACCAGCTAGCCTTGTTGAACAGACAAACCACCATCTCGCAGATGTTTACCTTTGATAAACTTGTGGTTGAGCCTTTAAAGAAGATGCAGTAGACCTTTGATGAGACGTGCAAGTTCTACCTCCAGTTCTAGGTCTACATCGAAAGGTCCAAGTCTAGTTGGTTTGTTTTTGTTCTGACTCTGGTTTCAGTCTTTGAGTCCAGGTTTAGTTCAGTCTTAGTCTAGCTCTGACCCTAGGTCCAGTTCCTAGTCCATCTTAGTCTAGCTCTTGATCAGACTCTAGGTCTTGTGGGAACTCCTACGATTATACATAGTAATACGAAATAGTGAGTATTTTAGTGACAGAGACGGAGACAGAGACAAATGTGAGGATGTGATAGACACAGACTGAAGCAGGGTGAAAACAATGATAATGTGACATGGACAGACAGACTGCGGCGGTGTTAGTAAACGTGTGAAGAATATGAAGAGTGGTTATAACCAGAATATGAGATAGTATATAGTAGACTGTCCAGAGTGAATATAAAACAGTAGAACAGATATGAACAGTAAAACCTATGAATCCAAATGAATATCATCGTTCCCCAGCAAACCCTTTTCTTCTCTAAACCTAATTGGACCAGGCCTTGGCCAATTGAATGGCCGCAGCCACATACTCCTCCACGTCCTCTTTAGTAATAACAGGAAACTCTCTGCCATGGCCCGTGGGGGCCCCCTTTCTTGGCTTTCCTAGCTCCACCAATTGAAGCATGTAGTCACGTGCATCCGTGGCCCCAATCGTATGGTAAGCCCTCGTATCCTTGTATAAGTCATAGCGGTTCTGGAGCCACTTCTTCTGAGTTTCCAAAGGCGGAAGCTCCACCCGGCCAGCCAAAAACCGGGCCACCAATATGGCCTGGTATTCGAACGCACGGAACGAGATGGCATCGGTAGGCACGCCAATAAATGGGAGAAGTGGTTCCTGCGTCAAGAACGTGTGCTGGTAGAGATCCGGCACGGTCCGGCCGCCCTTGGTAATATCACCCAAATGGTCCACGAGAAAGGGGAACAGAAACTGGTAGCCGGTGGCATACACCACGTGATCGGGGTTGACCACCTCGGAGCCATCCTTGAACACCACCTTGAAGCCACCGTGTGCTAGCTCCTCGTACTTTTGTATAACGGGTTTAAGCTCGAGATTTGGAGCTTTCACTGCTTTCCTAATCGGGCTCTGTGTCCGGATCAGCTGGTACACTTTGGTAGCAAAGTCGGCGGCGGACTTGGTGATATCTGCGCCCAGCGACCTGGAGCCCACCACCACCACCACCTTATCCTTGTACTTGTCACCAGTCCGGAAGAACTTGGCATGTTCAATTCGGTCGGGGTACTTGGCCTGTACCGCCTCGGACCCCGGAACCTTGGGGATATATGGAATATGGTAGTGGCCCACATTCACAATCACACTATCAAAGTCCTCCTGGTACCAGAGATCGTCGCTGCCCGGCAGCGTTTGACGAAGCGTCACGGTGAAGTAGTAAGTATTGGTATTTGGCCGAGGAACCCGCTGCACGTGTTCCACTGTAGTATTCAATTCAATGGTGACATTGTCGAGGTGGGCATTCTTCCAGATATACTCGTGGATATATTGCTGCACCACTGCTCGGTCCACGTAAGTATTAAGCTTGTCCAGGGCCCATTGCTTCTTATCGCTGAAAGTCATGACTTTTTCAATGATATTGGTGTTCATCTTCTCGTATGCCGGGGTCTGCTCGAACCTTTGCTGGAGAGAAGGCAGAAGCCGGGTTCTCCGTTCGGGGAACTCAGACTCTCTGAACGGGTTCTCAAGAGGCGGGTCTATGGACACGCTGGGAGCACCAACCTTGAGTAAATGGTTGGGGGTTTTTATGGGGTCTTTATCGTAGACCCAAATCCCCCCAAGAGTGTTCCGACGCTCGAACAAGGTGATTTGCTGAAACTGGTTCTCCTGCACCAACGAGTCTAAGGAAATGGCCCCCGAGGCCCCGCCTCCAATAATGGCCACCCGCTTGATTTGGCCAGGATGTACGGATCTCACCGGTTGGGAGTTTTGCGTTCGGCTAGGCATGGCGAAATGTTTTTGGTCCTTGGCTGGTGCAGTGGGCCAAAGGTCTGGTTTTTAAACGGCCTCATTTGCAGATGTGGTTCGCAGCCACAGTTATCGCACACCCGTCCAGAAGTTGCGAATCTCCATCAACGAACACCAACAGTATTAAATATGAAACATTATAACCGTTATAAAATATATAAACATTAGAAAGATCATAAATATTATAAATATTATGAAACAATGATGAATTGTTGGAAAGACATTTCTTTCTGTTCAAATCTTATATAGTACCTTGGTAATGTATGGCCATGAGTGTTATCACTGTGGGCCCTGCATGAGGGCTGCGCAGCGTGCTACTCCACACATCTCATAAGTGGTCTGATTACTAATGACTTTGACACGACTGTTTCAGATTTGTTTCAGATTGTTTCAGGCCGGTTTGACAGGTTTGGTCATCTTTCAGGTGTAAAATTGAAACAAATTGTAATGGTTGAATTTATGGAGTCAATTGGTTAAAGTGAGCATTCTCACGATTCCAGATAACGGGACCAATTCCCTTTTTTTTTGCAACCATTCCTGAAAAATTTTTTAAGCCATATAAAATTGGATTACGTAATTGCATCAACAAAAAGTATTAAATAGTAATAATTTATTAAGCAGCAGATACTGCACTCCAAGCAAAAAGCAGTGAGTATTCTGAAACACCAAGTGATGCAGTGTAGTGAATACAGGAACCAGACGAGTCGCAATATAAAAGGACGCCCCCCCCCACCAAAATGCGCTTAATGAAATTTCACTCAGCACTCAACCATGTGGATATCGGAAGGCAATCCATAAGGTGACACACAAATATTCGGAGAGACCCAGGGATTTATCAATAATAAGGAGTTACTTTTAGTTGATTGAAATCTATATTTAAAAAGATAGATCCATGTTCCATGAGGTATTTCGCCATATACATGTCTTAGAAGTCATTAGAACGATCTCCATAGCTTCTTTCAAGATTACTTTAAACAGAAGTGGAGCTCACTAAGAATATCACCTCTACTTACTTCTATAATCTATACTTACTTCTATAACCTATACCAGCCTTTCTTGTGCCCTGATTTAAGCTGTATATATTCGTGATGCTGTCTATTTCCGATCATTCAAGTAACGACTCACAGTATGGATTCATCAGCCAGTCAGCACAGTAGTATAATTTAGTACTGTAGTACAGTAGCGTAGTATAGTAGTGTAGTACAGTAGTACAGTAGTGTAGTATAGTAGTGAACGGTATATGGTAGTAGTATAGGGCCCTGGAAATCTCTGATTCACACTAGAAGCTTGACTGGTCTTACATACTGAGTTCAGGGACCGCATCGATTTCAGCAGCACTGACATCTTCATATGCGCACATGCCGCACCAGGGTATATAAGCAGCGCCATCCTCGCTGAAAAACCAAAAAAAAATTACACCATAATGACCACCCTCCACCTTCCACCATAAAACCACAGAATGACCATTAGACCATTAGACTGTTGGAGAAAACCAGAATGACCCTAGATTAGTTACTTATGTACAGGCGGATATCTAAGGGTTGATGTGTTGGGTCATGGTCTGCTGTGAAGGTGGTAAAATTTAGGGGTGAACTTTAGTGGATTTTAGGGGTGAATTTTGGTGGATTTTGGTGGTGAATTTAGTGGTGAATTTAGTGGATGTTGGTGGTGAATTTTGGTGGTGAAGTGGTGGGAGAATGAGGATTGGCAATTCCAGCAGTCGCATGCAGCACTGCATCGTTTTAATAGGCAAGCGCCCACGTGCGCGTACATGGCTCATGGACTATTAATCAAGAGCTATCGCACACTTTTGTTTTCTTCCCACGAGTCAATGGTCGAGCAAAAAGAGGTGGATCTTAATAAACCGTTGGATGCGGACGCAGAGGCCGTCATTAGCAGAGTGCCGTTGGAACCTCAGTTGGCCACCGTGGCTTTGACTTTCCATGGCGACTACTACAGGCAATTGCAGAGTAAATGCAATAGCAGAATCGTGTGGCACCCGCTCACGCAGATCTACATCGTGGTGGTTTTAATTGGTTTTTCCTTCTACGCTTACAGCGAGCTCTATGAAATCTCAGACTCCTTTTCGGAGTTTGTTAGGTTGGTCATTCGCAATAAGTACTTGCTCACGTCGTTCTTCCCGGCCATTATCTTCTTGGCAGGCACAATTGGGCTTGCAAGTTTCACAGTCACTGACGAGTTCAAAGTCATCAGTGATCTGCTTGCTGACGAGGCGGTCATGGCCAAGATCTTCCGGTTTCCTTTGAAGATCTATGCCACGGCCAGACCAGAGGATATGGAGAGCCCATTCATCAAAAGTGCTTCTGATAGCACGGATTTCATCGAATACAGAGGCCTGCCCATTGCTGTGGTCACGGTGATTCCAATGCCTTCGCAATCGACGTCTGATACGTTCTGTGCCAAAATCAGCGGGCTTCACGTGAGAAAGTCTTATCGCAAGGCTGGCTTGGAGGAGGAACTTCTTGACTACGCTAAGGAGAAGGCCAGATCGCTTTGCCTGAGATACGTTGCAGACAATAATTTGAAAAGTGCCAACATCAAGATTCTCTTGACGGCAGATGCCTTTTCCGTGGATTCCAAGCTTGTGGAGTTCTACGAGTCTCATGGGTTCGCCAGAAACTACCAAACCTACAAGATCAACCCATTCGTTGAAGATAATAAGGTGACCCCGCAGAAAAAAATCATGGCCTTGTGTTTTAGATTCTTCGACATCAGAAGAATAACGTTCCAGCTAGAATTGAGCAACTCCTTAAAGCTTGACCCGAAGACAGAGAAAGCTTCTTCCACCACTGGCTTCAGTGGAGCCCTGAAGAACATCAAGAGGAGAAAAGCCAGGGCTTAATTGTACTTGTGCATAGAAATTAGAAATAGACGCATCTTAATGTATGTATTATTATTTAGTCTAGGAGCCCACTTTTATAGCCACCATAAGTCTTGTGTTTATAGATCTTCTTAGTCACCAAAAAAAGACATACCACTAAGATCAAACACATAACAACTTTCACCAGGGTCCACACGCGTCTGGCCCATCTCCGGACAAACGTAGCATCGGGATCTCCATACCTTTCTAGGCGGTACGCTCTTTCTCTCTGTTTAATTCTCTCCTCGGCCTTTTTAAGTCTGACCACCGACTTCCGGCTTTTCCTTTGTTTGCGACCCAGTGCTCCTTCGATCACTGGTTCCTGTTCCTCTATGAGATGCTCTAACTCGTCCACATTGTCTATGGCATCTCCATCTTCCGGCAGGTAGACGCCGAATATTCTATTTTCAATGATATCCACATTTTGAGCCAATTCGCCTGTTTCGGCTGAAAGTCCCAAGTATGGGTTTGGGGGAAGGATGACATCCGTCAAGGTGAAACAGTTGTGCCACTCGTCCGTCACTGCAGGATTGTAGTTTAGATCCAACGAAAGGTAGCCTTCCTTGGTATTTATGATCCTCAAGCGGGTCAAGCCCGACGCAGGGTTAACCACGGATTTGGCGGTGCACCCGGCGATCTTGGTGCCCATTCCATCCGAGTACTTATCAAAGAAGTACTTTCCCCTGCTACCATGGGCACTGATGTAAGGAAAGCTGCCCGAGGGGCCGTTTCGGAAAGTATCTATTATAATGGCCAAGCCCTCGAAGTTGTTGCGGGCCCCGAAAACGTCTCCGATGGGAGACGGCTCATTGAGGAACCATATAGCCATGCCATCGGCGTGGAGGCCACCTTGGCCATGGATATGGAAGGTGAGTTCCATTTCAAACGACAGAGCCAGAATGGGTTTCTTGGAAAACATGTTGCTGGCCTGGTGCTTCGAATTGGACGTGAGACTGATGAACTGGCCGTTCTGCACCACTATATCTCCAGCAAAGTCCCAGTTGTTGCTCTTCAAAGTCTGCTTATCCAAATAAGGAGACGCAATCAATTGATCCGTGAGCTCGGTCTTCTTGACCTGTACCTCCTGGGCCTTGTTCTGGAACATGTCGTTGATTTGTTCCGGCGAGAAGGCTGCCGTAGGGTCTGGTCTAAGGCAGAACCAGTAGATGCACACTAGAGCAACCACTAGGAAGCCGCCCATATTACGCTTGGCCTTCGTGCTGTACCGAGCCATTGTGCGGATATACTTGACGAAGTTGCGTGGAGATGGTTGTTGTGGGGTATCTCCTAATGGATGAGTTCTGGAGTGGATAGAGAGGTGATGGAGAAACGCATGAATGGTGCGCGAAGTCGGACCTGACAGTGCTGCTGGCCGTGTGTGACCTGCTCCGCTTTGGCTTCCCTTAAGGGATGGTGAAGGGGTGTTGTAGATAATAATAATAAGAGAAATTTTTGTTATTCTTTTGAAATTGATTTTGGGTTGTTTTGATTTGAAATTTGTTGGATCTGAAATTTGTTGGATCTGGATGAAGTTGTGCAGAAATCTGGCAAGAGAAATTCATCACGTGACCACAAGAATTCATCAAGAAAGTAGAGAGAGTAGAGAGGATGACAGAGGGTTTGCAAATGAAAAAAGGTCTAACCTGAAACAGGGACGAAACAGGGACGAAATAGAAATGAAACAGGGATGAAATAGAAATGAAATAGAAATGAAACAGGGATGAAACAGGGATGAAACAGTAGTTAAACTGAAACAAGAATTAAACAATAATGGGACATCCAGACAATAGACCTGCTCCATTTGTTCATATACTGTCCACAACTCCACACTCAAGCCTGTCCCAATAGCAAACACTCCCCCACTCAAAGTTGAGCCTGCTTCTACACCCCAAAGCTTTTCTTTTTTTTTCAGTTTTTTTTTCTCCATATTTTCTCCTTGTTTTTCTTTCTTTTCTTATTTTCCTTATTTTCTTATTTTCCTTATTTTTCGATTTCTATATACACAGTAATTAACGACCAGAAAAAACGGTGCGCATGGCACTAACCCAGGTCTCCTTGTTCTCGCCCTTGATATCACTCATGATCCGCTCGTAGTAGTGGGGGTTCCCCTTGGGCTTCGTCAACTTCTCGTCGAGCTTGTAGTAGTTTCTGTACTTGTCGTTGACCAACGCCCTCAACGAGATGTACTGGAGCTTCAAGTCCTGCTCACTGATGCCACTGACGAGTTGAGGGTTGGAGAACCGCTCGATTTGGACATCCTTGAATGACGCGTAGTGGGTCAAGCGCTCCTTGGGGAGAGTCTTTAAGAGCGAGAGGATTTTCTCCGTGATCTGTGCTTTCGAAGACATGATGAAGAGTGAGGGAGTCAGCGTTGGTTTTTCAGTGCCGCGCCATGTGCAGGCATCCGTAGAGACAGGAAAGGTGGATTGTGTATATATTGCAAGCAATGAAGGGAACTGTAAAGATGAAAGATGATGGGATATGGGAGGGGATTTAGATGGGTTAGATGGGAAATAAGGATTAAAAAAAAAAAAAAAAAA
>NKZZ01001967.1:0-35866 GCA_002370815.1 Metschnikowia hamakuensis | reverse complement strand
AAAAAAGAATAAAAAAAAAAAAAAAAAAAGGAAGGTTGGGCGTTGGTGTTGGAGATAGAGGACATGGTGGAGTGGTCACATGACAGGCGTAGTATAGATTTCGCAGTGGAGTTTTTGGCACCATAATTTTTAGGTTCTTGATCCTAGACTCTTCACCACAATGGCTAAGCATACCCCCAGATTGGTGTTCGTCCGCCACGGGCAGACCACGTGGTCCAAATCGGGCCAGTACACGTCGATCACCGACTTGGATCTCACGCCCTTTGGAGAAACCCAAATGCGTAACACTGGAAAGCAGTTGATTGGGTTCTCGCCGTTCCACTTGATCCAGCCGCAAAACATTAAGATGTTGATCACGTCGCCACGGAAGCGGGCCAAGAAAACCGCCCAGTTGTTGGTCGAAGGCCTTGAGGATTCTGTTCGTGAAGCCATTCCCGTTTCCGAGGACGCCGACTTGAGAGAGTGGGAGTATGGCGACTACGAGGGCCTCCGCACGCAGGAAATCATTGATTTGCGCAAGCTGAGGGGCCATGAGGCCAACGGCGAGATCTGGAACATTTTCGAGTATGGCTGTGAAAATGGAGAGGACTATTTGCAAGTGACGGAGCGGGTGGATGCATTGATTGGGCGAATACGTAAGGTGCACGCCGAGGCCATGGAAAAGAACGTTCCGTGTGACGTTGTGTTGGTGGCCCACGGGCACATTCTCCGGTGCTTTGCATCGAGATGGATTGGAAAGCCACTCAACCAGAACCCGGACTTGGTGTTGGATGCAGGCGGCGTAGGGGTCTTGAGTTACCAGCATTGCAACATCAATGAGCCTGCATTCAGCTTGGCGGGGGCTTTCGTCGTGCCTGTAGAGGAAGAAGGCAAGCAACCATAATTAAAGGTTAGAACTAGAATAGACATACACCCACCAGAACAATCTGAAATATCTAGAAATAACCAGAAACAATCTCTGATAATCAGAATAACGATCTGATCCTATAAATCCAATTGAAGGTCTCTTTAAACCAACCACGGTATCTTTAAAACAACCACGGTATCTTTGAAACTACCAGAGGTCTTTAAAAAATACTAAGGTTTAAAAATACTAAGGTTTAAAAATACTAAGGTTTAAAAATACTAAGGTTTAAAAAATACTAGAAGTCATAAAAATTACCCGAAGTGGATTCCAAAAAATATTTATCTACAATTCCATGACAGTTTTTTGATAGACTGCATAGGATATAAGAAATCGGATTGTCAAGAGGAATTAGAATGTGGGACCAAACGCCGCAGAGAGCGCACCATGCAACCCAAGTGGCCGCGGCATTGTGTGAAAAGGAAGTTCCGAATCCGTGTCTGTTTCTTATAAAAAGCACAACTCCAGACCCTGGACCAGCCACAAAAGACCAATTGTCCACCAAAAACACAAGTAATTCGTCCGAACCAAATTCAGGAATAAAAAAAAAATTAAAGAAATAAAAAGAAGGAAACCTGAATAATCAAAAAAAAAAAAAAAATAGCAATAAACAAAAATTTCACCAAGAATCACCAAAATGTCTTGTCAAAATACTTTACTTTGTGAAAACGAGATCTTTGAAAACAGAAGTGACAGAAGAAACGGGAGTGAGAAACGTGAGAAAAGTGAGAAAAGTGGCAAAAGTGAGACAAATGAGAAAAGCGAGAAAAGTGAGAAAAGTGAGACAATTGACAAAATTGAGAATATGGATAAACTGGATAATTTCAGTGACCCCAAAAACGCCAATTTTGAAAAAAATAAAAATCCGAATAATTCTGATGATTTTGGAAATGATAAATCTGGATCTGACAAATTACATTCTGCAGGAATTGAAGGTGGTAAGATCGATGATCCATCCAATTGCCCTTTCCTGGCCTCTCCTATTCCCATTTGGCTTGACTGTGATCCTGGAAATGATGATGCCTTTGCTATTCTTCTAGCTGCATGCCATCCTGCGTTTAAATTGGTGGGCATTTCCACGGTCCATGGGAATGTGCTGTTGGAGAAAACAACCCACAATACTTTATCGTTGCTTGACATTTTGCACTTTCATCAGGACGAAATCCCGGTGTATCCGGGGGAGGCCCGGCCACTTAAAGTGGAACCGCAATTCGCCACCAATGTGCATGGAGAATCGGGCTTGGGCGGCGTGCAGGTGCCTGAACACTCGGTGATCCAGGCGTCACGTGACCTTCTGTACTTGGATGCTCTTGCCAATGCCATCGACAAGTACGACGGTAAACTTTGCATCGTGTGTATTGGGGCTTTTACCAACTTTGCAAAGTATATTCAGAAATACCCGGCGTCGCTAGCCAAGGTCAGATATGTGTCCATTATGGGTGGAGCTTTCGGAACGGGGAACCTTACACCATGTGCGGAGTTTAACGTGGCCGTGGATCCCCATGCGGCGGAAATCGTCTTGAAGGCTCCGGAACTAGCTGATAAAATCATCTTGGCTCCTTTGAACCTTACCCATACCATCTTAGCCACGAAAGGTGTGTGCGATGGCATCTACTCCGAGACTGGAGGCCGCAACTCGGACATGAGACACATGTTCTCAACGCTTTTGACTTTCTATTCGGCCAATTATATCCAGAGGTACGAGTTTTTCGAGGGGCCGCCCATCCATGACCCGGTGGCCGTGTTTTTGGTTCTTGCCATGGTGGCCCGCGACGACCCCGCATATTCGGATTTCGCTAGTGCTTGCGACTTCCACTTTCTCCATCGTCACTTGAAAGTGCAGACAGAAGGGCCTGGCGTGGGTGAAACCACTTTCGTCATCCCAGACACAGACCCCATGCGCAAGGAAAAGGGTGGTGTTTATGTTGGCCTCAGCTTGCATACACCTCTCTTCTGGCAATACATCTTGACTGCTTTAAAGTATGCCGACCAGCAGATAAAGGCGCGCAGTCCCTCGTCTAACTAAACCAGCTAATCAACTCAATTAATAACACCAACACCAAAACTCAAAACTCAAAACTCAAAACTCAAACCTTTTCATTGACCTCGTTCTTTTTAATAGTATCATTGATCACCATGCCGATTTTGCCGATGCAGTTCAGAGCCCAGATGACGTCTAGATGATTGTAATCCGGCACCTCCACAACCTGAAGGTTTCCCCCTTCATGGAAGTACTTGCGTTCATAATGTTTCATGTGGGTTGCAAACCGTGCCCCATCCACGAGGAAGTCCTCTCCACCAATGAAAACAGACATGGGCACAATCTCCTCCTTGGTGCTGGACGTGAACCACTCCTCTTTGTAAGGGAAAAACGACTTGGAGTCGTCCACTAGGTTGGGCAAATGAGCTGGTTGTTTAGGTTTTTCTTCGGAAACATGCACTGAATTCTCGGTATTTTCTTCAGGAACATCAGCAGGATTCTCAGAATTTTTCTCGGAACCATTTTCGATGTCAGACTTCCTCGAGCTGATTGGAGTAAAGTCCGCAGTGGTGCCGTCTCTGTAAGCGTTTTTGGGTTGAAGCTGATTCAGAAACCCCTCCTCAACCGAATTTGATAACCACCACGACATCAACCTGGCAGAAACGCAGGTTGCGTTGAAAAGAAATTGAACATGGATCACCTTGTTGTTTTTGTAGGAGTTCTTAATGTTCCAGCCAAAGAGATACTTGAATATCCGGTAGGATAAGAGACTAAAGAGCCGATGGGTGCCAATGAGCGAGCGGAACTGGGGCAACATGGCCAAGAAACAGCAGTTGCCAAAGATGGCATTGTACATGCGAGGCGACTTGCTATGAATAAACTTGATGAACGACCGATCATAGAACAAACTACCCGGGAAAGCAGCCGGGGCCAAGAAAAAGCAGCGTTCCAATTTCTTGTGGTAGTCCTTTAGATCGCGATTTCTCAAGAAGATCAAAGACTGCGTGCACCCTTGCAGATGGCCCACCAAGTACAATTTGGAGTGGTTGGGCTTATGGGCCAAGACATTATCGATGATACAAGGCAAGTCGTAGTAGGCCAAATGGCGCACGTCCCAATCCCAGACTTTTTCGTTGTGCATCAAATTGCCCTTGAATTCCGCATGGCGAGGCTTGAACCCACACCGATTATTGCCCATCCACACGTCGTAGCCTTGTTCCACGAAATAGTACGGAAGCGAATTGGCCCCCGGGGAAAGCCATGCCCCTGAACACAGGAGAAGCCCATGCTGTAAAAGAATGGGTGGTTTGTTGTTGCGCACTTGTATGGTATCGGAAGGGTCGATGACGCGGTGTAACGTGAGAATATGGCCATCTGCAGTGGTGATGTCGTACAGCTCCAAGTCCAAGCTCAATTGCTGGGCGTAGTAGCTCAAATCCGTGGTGATTTTCAACTTTTTGAGGTCCGGGTACGGCTCGCGAGGGGTATAGTTGTCCGTGGCATTCTGGGCCTTGGGCTGGTTCTTCTTCTCTCTTCCACGCATGACATCTCTAAGATGGTAGATATTGGCCCCGAAAGAAACACACGTGACAAAGAGAAATGAGCCAATGGCCGAGATGAAGATGGTGAACAATTGGGCCACTCCGCCATTGAGCGCAATGCTGGCGGTTGGGTTGAGATTGGACATCACGTTATTGTTTCCCTCCGAACAATGCTTAGTGGTTTAAAGTTTACATTTCACGTATGGCGCGCATGAACGTGCTTCTGTCGCGACTACTACTTCCCGGGTACTCCTCCCTGCAAAGCGAGATTGCCGATCTGGGTGCGCATGTGAAACCGATCCTAGACAATCACAATGGCTGACAAATCAGAGATCATTGGGAGTTTGCATTTTGAGTAGTTGTTGAGGAAAAAATATAATTAAGGGTTTAGAATCTAAAAATTGGCGAAATGTAAATACCTGGATATGATTGGCTTTTCGGTGTGTGTATTTGAACTGATCCGGTGAGTCAATGACAGGTCCATCAAATGACAGGATATTTTTAACTTCTGGATTTTCGCGTTTAATTCGATATGGTCACCCCCAGAAAAAATCTTTCATAAAATACGACTTCGTGGCCAAGTTGGTTAAGGCGTGGGACTGTTAATCTCAAGATCGTGAGTTCGACCCTCACCGAGGTCGTTTATTTTTCATGTTTTTTTCTCCCCCATCAATTCATATAAGATTTAATTGATGGTAAATGAGTTTTTTTATTGCTATATTAGATATTAAACTTTATTATAATGAAATAGCTTTACTACATTCGTGTGTACTGGCCCATGTGTAAAGGTCCGTGTGTAGTGTAATTTTTACAAATTCTCGGTTAGTGCACTTCTGGTGCAGTGGCTTAACCTATCTCGGGGCACGTCGCATTTACCCGCCATCCAAAGCTGGCCCAGTACGAATCCGCGCTGGGAAAGCTGGAAATTCTTCGGAGTTTCAATGCGGGTGGGAAATTCGGTGGTTCTCCCCATCCAGCATGCGTGGCCCCGGCCGCGCGTGTCTCCACTGCTCGTGAGAGCTTCCTTGGCGTAAACCTTACGCCGGGCGCTGCCATCAGAAAACAAGCATCTCGGTGCATGGGAGGCGGCGCGGATGGTTGGTCTCTAGTGAGGCTGTTGAGTGCAATTTGCGACCTTGGCACCCGATACCGATCATTGTCCTGAGTCAGGTTTTTTTATATCTACCTTGAACGATTTTCGGAGCTGGTCTGAGAAACTCGGCACTTCGGGTGTTCGGGACCTCAGCGGCGTCCTGTGTACAACGCATCATTCTCTGAATCAAAACTCCAACTTCTTGAACTTCTTGAACTTCTTGCACTTCTTGAACTTCTCGAACTTTCTCTCAATGATTATTGCTAGCATCCGGAGAATCTTTGCATCCTTCCGAACAGAGGAAGAGGAGAAGTCGTACTCAAGGAGTGCCTTCTTTAACCTCTTGGGGTTTTTGGGGAGTTGTGTGATTTTTTCCTTCGTGGCCCAGAAGTTGTCCAAGCAACCCCAGATCTTGTAATAAAGAATTACAGAGTGGAGAGTGCACAGTGAAGAAGGTAGGAGGAAGAAAGATGCGGAAGAAAAGAGGAAGAAAAAAAGAAGAGTGGGGTGAAAGGCCAGTTAATTAAATATCGTCAGCATCTGATTCTCTTATGTACATGACCACCGATCTATCCTAATATACAAACGAAAAGTTCTAGTTCGATAAGTATCTGTGGCAGTCTCTCCATGGAGACGGCCTAGTCTCTCAATAACACCTCCTTGGCCATTTCGTAAGCCGTCCACGAGATGGCGGTGCTCGGTATGTTGAAGATGATTCTGGGCTTCCAGCCTCTCGTGAACGCAGAAATGCCTCCTTGTTTGTACAAGACCTTGGCAGCACTGAAGAAGCCATTAACGTTTCTCAACGACTCATTGGTCGACACTCCACGGGTTTGCAAAGCCGTCTTGATGCAGTCAAACGGATTGGTTAATGCAGCAGCAATGCCTCCTGCAACTCCTCCAGATACACAGTGGTAGTAGGGGTTATAGGTGTGGGTGGGGTTGAGCACGGAGGAAAAGTACTCGTAGAAACCAAAGTTCAACGCTGCAAACGGGATGTTGGTGAACAAGGTGGTGGGGTAAGAAATGAAAAACGCACCCAAGCCCTCTGCTTTGTAGATGCCCAAGCCGGTCTTCAAGAGCTTGGTGTTGGACGTGGAGGCGGCGTTGCTCATCTGCATTCTTTGCTTCAACACATCAAACGGCGTCATCAAGGCATCGGAAGCGGTGGTGGCGGCGATTCCAGCGCCCGACGCTATCAACGGGTGGCTTTCATCCGTGACCCACTTGCTTCCGGAGTTTCCCGTGGTTGAATTGGTCAATTTGCCCACCAAGTATGTCTTGGAGGCCTCGAACGTGGAGAAGTAGATGGCGTGCGCGGGCCCGGCTCCAAGAACCACCGACAGCACGCCTCTCCACAAGGCATAGGCCCCCTCGCTGGAGCTGATTTTGGAGATGGACGAAATCACGGATTTGTTGAGCTGCAAAGGAGACGAAAATACCTGCATTCGTGTTTTGATCGAGTCAATGGGGTACATGACCGTGTGCTCCATGATTCCAGCAAACGCACCCGCAGTGAGGTGGGCAGCTATACTGGCATCATCAGGAAGCGCCTCGTAGTCGATTTCCAAGGGATCGGCGCCGATCTTGTGTGGTTGGTCAGCCATTTGTGTTGCACTAGGCGTCTACGCTCTCTCGTAGTTGTCCGATAGGGCAGGGGCTCGGGGGAATTGGAATACAGGTGAAGTTCACGGCTGTACAAGAAAGCTGGGGAGGGGGGACAGCCTTTGGGGTAGCAGCAAGAGCGGTTTTTTATATGGGGAGGAAGACAGCTTATTAAATAGGGGGGAGGCGGCCTTTTATACACACGCAACGAAGGTGTACAAACGGGAATATCGACGGGGACTCTGCCAGCAAGCGGAGGAAGTGACGTGGGTGGAGGTCTAGAAGAAATGCGATTAGTGCCCGAAGCGAAAAAAAGAATGAAAAATTCAGGTGAGTATAGAGTGGTGAGGAGCGCATCCGAGGTACCGGCCCAGAGGATTTGGAAGGAGGTGGAAGAAAGGATGAAGGTGTTATCTGCTACGGATACAATTACTGAATTGGAGAGTTTACACTTTTTTGATTTTTTTTTTTGCATTTCTGTTTACGGGTTTTTTCGGTCATGATC
Source organism: Metschnikowia hamakuensis (assembly GCA_002370815.1). Taxonomy (NCBI): domain Eukaryota; kingdom Fungi; phylum Ascomycota; class Pichiomycetes; order Serinales; family Metschnikowiaceae; genus Metschnikowia; species Metschnikowia hamakuensis. The sequence continues at coordinate 28,237 of NKZZ01001967.1, read as the reverse complement.
GAGCTCGGACATGATATGGGCCGAATGAGCTGCGGGCAAGTATCGGCTCCGGCCTCTATGCAGGAGAGGCCGGAGAAGCTAGAGAAGACCAAAAGATGAAGGTCAAGAAAAGTAATAGAGGAAAGCAAAAGAGAGAAAATAGGTAGGAGAAGAAGAAAAGTAAATTCGCTTTTTTTTTCTTTTTGTTGTTGAGGGCGATTTTGGTCGGAAAAGTGGTTGGAGGGGTGGGATCTATTAATCTATATATTGGGCATGGCAGCATGCTTCACAGTGAGAAGTGGCCAAGCTCAAACTGAACATCGGGCCCAATTCTTGGGACTCAGTGCTAAGGAATTTTCAAATCGCCTCAAAAGATAGACGTTTGTTCTGGAACAATGGTCTTAACCTTGCCTGTGGTCAAGAACGACTTGACGTTATCAAGCACAAACTTCTCCATGTTCACCAAGGCTTGCACGGTGTGGGTACCCATGTGAGGCAACGACACCACGTTGGGCAAGTTGTATAATTCTGGCGACACCTCTGGCTCGAACTCAAACACATCGGAGCCAAAAGCACCAATGTGGCCGTCCTTTAATGCGGCCGTGATTGCAGCCTCATCAATCACGGCACCTCTGGCCGTGTTGATGATCACCACCCCCTTCTTCATTTTCTTGAGCACCTCAGCATTGATCAAGTGGTGGGTCTTGGGGTTCAAAGGAACACTGATCATGATCACATCGGATTTGGAGATCAAATCGTTGAAACTCACGTATTCCGTGTTGCACTCCAAGTCCGCACTCAACTTGCTCCGGTTATAGTAGGTGAACTTCTCAAAGCCAAAAGGCTCCAACCGGGAGCGGATGGCTCGGCCAATCCCGCCCATTCCCAAGATTCCAACCACCTTGCCCTCTGGGTCATATCCAAGACCAGCCCCTCCCGACTTGCCGCCTGTGGGCCATTTGCCTTGTACCAATAAGTCGTGTGAATGCTGGAAGTTTCTCATGGCTGCAAGGGTCAAGTACACCGCCGTCAAGGCCGTGGGGGCCTCCACTGGGTCCGTGATGTTGGACACCTGGATTTTTCTATCGGTGAAAGGCTGGATATCAATTTGGTCGTAGCCTGCTCCGTTGTGAGAAACACTCTTGACGGATTCGGGCAAATGGGCCACCAACTCCGCATCGAACCGGCCCGTGTACTCAATTGACTGGAACGTCCGGGCAATACTGGTGATGTCCGAGTACTTGCCCTTTAAGTCCAGGAAAAACTCTTGTCTGTTTTTGGACTCACACGGAACCACGTCTGCAATGTCGCCCAATTGGGTCCAGCCATCTTCACTGGAGCTCCAGTCTCCGAGTCTAAGAACCTTTGGTTTTGTGGCTGCCATTTTGTATGTGAGAGAAGTTGAGAATGTCCGCTTTATCTGACTAGGTATCAGAGCAATTGTTGGAGGAGAAATGCAATGAGAAAAGCGATGGGAAAATAAGTGTGAGATCATAGCTTGAATCTCCGGGAATGGTGCGTTTAAATACTCTGCGTAGACGTGCTCTGGCTCTCTTACCCCCACACGGAATTCTTATCCCCCACGCGCAATCACCATTCCCCCACGCTAACAGCTTCACCGACCACCACCACCACCTCCACCTCCAATATTCGGCTTTCTGCCCGAATTGGCAATTTTTGTGCGTCAACATGTTTATACTAAATTCCAAGTCACTTGTTTGGTTTCTTTATTCAAGTCGTTTTACGTTTACTATGGGCTTATCTCCTAGACACCTTCCGGGTGTGTGCAGGCCGAAGAGCGTAGATATGCCTAACTGGGCTCGCCGAGCCGAGACTCCGAACAGTCGAAACAATAGCATCCATACTACACATTGTAATAGATTATTGCACGACTTGTTATAAATTAATACAGGACTTGCTTGTTGTGGGAATTACTTTTTGCAGGAAACTTACATGAATTTCATGGACTATTTGGCATTTTCTGTATAGAAAGAGTATGAATTATGAAGAGTATGAATTATGAAGAGTATGAATTATTAAGAGTATGAATTATTAAGAGTACGAATATGCAGAATTGTAAACTTCGGTGTTTGACTTCTGTACAGCTACGACTATCAACTACATTGTATAAGCAGGCTTGTAATTAGGTCTAATTAGGTCTAAGTTTATCGCAGTACACACGGAAATGTGACTCAAACAACAAGGTGGCTACCGCGGTACTTGAACGAGTCCGTGTACTTGTGTCTGTCTTGTGTGGTGCTGGTGGAAAACTCTCTTTGAGGGAATCCCTCGAACGACCTGGCGTATGTGGCCACCGAGTGGGCAATCAACTTGGTGTTGATGAGCCAAGCAGTATAGTCTGGGTTTTGCAAGTCATCACACAATTGATGGTAGCATGGGTCGAACCATTTGCCGGCCTTGCCTCCAAACTTGGCCTTTCCTTTGGCGGTCTTCACTCCCTCTGCTCCTGTAGCAATGCCTCCGGCTGGGATTCCCGCATCAATGAATCCCACATAGTCCGATCTACCGTCAAATGGCACAAGCGTGTAGTTCAAGTCGTGCGCCTGGTACCACTTAATGTAAAGGTTCTTCAAGTCGCCTGACCCGTTGGGATGATCCTTATTGTTGGCATCGTACACTTGGTATTCGTAGTTGGGAGAAGCCATCATGTCGTAGTCCATAAAGACACGCACCTTCTGGTTCTCCAGAGACAGGAGGCTGTTGGAGTAAGCATAAGATCCCAAAAGACCTTCTTCCTCGGCTGACCACCAGGCAAAACGCACTGCATTGTTCACTTTGAACTTCGTCAATTGCTTGGCAACCACTAACAAAGAGATGGTTCCAGAACCGTCGTCATTAATACCTGGACCTTCACTCACAGAATCAGAGTGGGCGCCCAAGGAAACAACATTGTCGTGGTCACCCTGTATGGTTTCGGCTATCACATTAACAGTCTGGATCTTCTTGACATACGAGTCCACATACATGGTCGTAGGGATCTTAGTGTTGGGGTCCTTCTTCAATGCGTGAATGTATTTTTGAGCGTCCGCATGACTGATGGCGACAGTGGGCACCTCCTTTCCTGTGGGCTCACCCAAAGTGCCGTGCAAAGGAGCATCGTCACTGTAGATGATAAGGCCGGAGGCTCTAATCCGTCCGGCAACAATCAGCTTCTCGGAAAAGGGGCACACGCCTCTCTCGACCAAGGCAATGTCTCCTGGAACGAATGTTTCTGGGTAGTCCAGCACGTCACATCCCTTGTCACGAACCAACACCAATTTTCCGTGTACAGGTTTTCCATTTGGCGTAGGAGGCGTCAAAGTGAGAGCACTCACCAGCTTTGGCTCAACACCATCAATAAGAAGGGAAAATGACTTAACTTTACCATCAATAGCATCAAAGTGCTGCACATCGTAAGTGTAGTATTTTGACATCTTGTCCAATTCTGCAAGAATGTAGTTGACAGTTCCCCAGTGACCCTTAGAGCCAATGACTCTGGTAGGGTGGCCATACTTTTTGGTGGATTCACGGGCAATGTCATACAAGTCTTCTGCTCCTTTGCGAAGTGCCTCTTTGGTGATAGACTCCTGCAATTTCTCAGTGTCCACCTCCTTCTTAAGGAACGATGGAATCTTGCCTGGCGGGAAGAAGTCTTTTATCTTGTCGGCCAAGTGTCTGAGTACGTCTTTCAAAGTGCCCTTGACGGCCTTCTTTTTTTTCTTATGAGGCAATCTGGGTTTGTCTTTCAAACTGCCCTTTGCGGCCTTCTTTTTTTTCTTATGAGACGATCTGAGTAAGTCTTTCAAAATGCCCTTGACGGCCTTCTTTTTTTCCTTATCAGGCGAATCATCACAGTCGTCTGAGTCAAGGTCAAAGATTGGTTTGGGCGCTTCTGGAAAATTTGGCTTTGGAGCCTCTGGAGTTTGGGGATTTGGCTTTGGCTTTGGAGCTTCTGGAGCTTGAGGATTTGGCTTTGGCTTTGGAGCTTCTGGAGCTTGAGGATTTGGCTTTAGAGCCTCTGGAGCTTGAGGATTTGGCTTTAGAGCCTCTGGAGCCTCTGGAGCTTTGGGCTTAGGTGCTTCGGGGATTGGCTTTGGTGCTTCTGGAGCTTTTGGCTTTGCAGCCTCTGGAGCTTGAGAAATTGGTTTTGCAGCCTCTGGAGCATCTGAAGCTTTTGGCTTTGCACTTTCTATAGCGTTTGGTTGTGGAGTTTGAGGTACGCGTTGAGCATTGACATTGAGTGATTCAGGAGTAACTAACCCTGAACCCATCATCATGGGCTGCTGGGGCCCATCCTGGAGACGAAGTCCCGAGTCAGGGTTGCAATCCTGTGGAGCCAATGGAACCGTGGGCATGGTTTGAACAACTGCGAGCACCGCAAAGGATGCTAACGTGAGTTTCATAATTTATTCAGTAACGGGCTTGATAAAAATATTTTGAAATGTAAGGCGAGGCGGAATAAGTGCGGCCTTATATACGATTTCTCCAAGAATGATATGCCGCGCGCAGGTGCGTCAAGCCTAATTTGTATGTTGCAGAAGATAAGTCTGCATGTTCTGCCACTGGACCAATAGAGCTGCGTCACGGTCCATTGCCCTACAGTCAGATTTCACTGGTCGATTTCAATCCACTATTTACTACGGTAAACAGAATATGAAGGTCCAAAAGTCCAAACACTCCATCCGTATGAGGATGTCCAGTGTTGATGTCCAGTGTTGATGTCCAGTGTTGATGGCTCTGTTATGCGATTCCAGGCCCGCATTGTCATCTTCTCGAGACAGCAGCACACATCACCCAGTCTGTGGCGTAATTTCCTCACACTCACCACCACTGCAATTGCCATGGATTAACTAGTAATAAACACCGTACTAAATTCTCCAAAAAAATCACTCCATGCTGCGGTTACCTCCATATTTATAACTAGAACCCGTTCCGCATAAACTGATGCATAAAGTCATTCATGTCGAACTGAACATTTTGTCCGCGGTGCTGCTGGTGGAATGCATGTCCACCGCGACCTTGCGAATGTCCTGCTCCTCCACGGTCATAGTCTGATTTGGAGCTAGGATTGGAAAGTACTTCATACGCCTCGTTGATGTCTTGCATCTTGGCCTCGATGGCCGCCTCGTCGAGTTCCCCTCCCTTGTACTTGTCGGGGTGGTACTTGAGCGTCTGCGTGCGGTATGCTTTTTTGATGGATCTTTCGTCCGCGTCCTTGGAAATGTCCAAGATCTTGTAGTAGTCCTTGGTCCGGTCGAAATGCGATTGTTGTTGTTGCTGCTGGTGCTGCTGCTGACGGAACTGCTCCTGCTGCTGGTAATGCCTTTGCTGCCGCTCCCATTGTAATTTTTCTTCGTGCTCTTGGATCACCCGGTACCGCTTTTGGAACTTTTCTGTTCTCTGGACGTTTTCACTGTATTTCTCAAGAAGTTTCGTGGCCTCGTCGTACTTTCTCTTGCTCAATAACGAGTCTGCCTTGGCCAAGTGCTTGGGTAAGAAAGCCTGGCCATCCTCGGTGACTTTGGCACAGAGTGCTTTTCTGTCGGGTGACTTGGCCTCGATGCTCAACTCGCAGGCGAACTTGTTCAACACCTTGACGAAGGGAAGTGTGTTCACATCTATGCCGGGGAATTCAGAAGCACAGAAGCTGGCGGCAATGTGTAAAAGGTAGTCCAAGTTGGTGTGTACATCCAGGGGCAATTCTTTCATTTCCTTCTTGGAGAGTTTGACTTCACTGGCTAGCTCCTTGTAGAGAGCCGAGTCAAACTTCAAGGCCAACTTCTCGTCGGGCACCACGGCCTCCACTCCTCCGTATAAGTACTCGTCCAAGACAAAATACTCCTCGTAGGCCTTGAGAATGTTCTGCAACTTGGAGAACACCTTGCTTAGCCTTCCACACGACTGGAACTCATTGTCTATACGTAGACAACTCTTGACGGTGTTCCAGGCATCCAGGAACTTGCCCTGGGTGAAGAGAAGAAATTGAGAGTGCACATAGTACTTGGCCAAATCCCGGGAGCCTGAAAGACGAGTCACCTTGATATAGTCTCTCGCGAGGTCATCAAACGAAATGTGTTTTCCCCGTACAGCCTGGTACTTTGCAAGCCTTATTTTGAGTTCATGGCCTGCAGCAGAGTCCGGAGCCACGGCAATGAGGATAGTCTCGATTTCTGCGGAGAACCCATCAATAGCGGCTTCCTCAATGCTGCTATCCAGAGCAAGAGCAGACTCAATGGCTGTATAAGTGGACTCCCATTGGTCCATTTGTTGGAAAACGTCGGGAAACTTGTCCTGCGCAAAGTGACTCCTAATTTCACTAAACTGGCCCTGTTTGAGCCACATTTGCACCAATTTGTCTGCAGCAGGTGAAAAGTCCGGGTCCAATTTCTTGGCAGCTAGAAGATCCTGCGCCGCCAAGTTATTCTTATTGATTCCAATGGCCACAAGAGCTTTTTTATAGTAGACCTGAGCTAGCGTGGAATCCAGAAGCGTTCCTGAGCTCTCAATGTCATGGATCAAAGTATCATATTCATTGAGCACATTGAAGCTGGGACCCTGCGAGAGAAGCAACTTCTGGGCCCCTGCTATACGCTCATTGAGATCCAGCGAGTCGGCAACCACGTTGACTAGCACCAAGGCTAGTGTGGCGATGGTGGAATACTTCATGGTGGGTGCGGATAGAGAGTGCGCTCTGCGTAGGCCTATATACTTGTATAAAACCTACGTGTTCCGAGCCTGCATCCAGCGCCCACAATGGAACCTTCACGAACCCCGCCACTCTGGTATACAATGTAAGTTTTGAAAGTTAATTCGATGAATCCGGATTATGGAGATTAACTTTAGGTTAGACTCCAGATGAAAATTAAATTGCCTCCCCAACCACTCTTGTAGTCTGTAGCAATCTGTAGTAGAGTAAAGTACTAGTAAATTCAAATAGTACTAGTAATTTAGATAGTACTAAAGTACAGCTTAATTTAGATGGTACTAAAGTACGGCTTAATTTAAATAAGGCTAGAGTATTACTGAAAGAGCACTAAGTGTATAGAGCATGGTGCAGGTGGTAGAGTCAGTAGTACTGTAAAATTTCTACTGAGGAATAATTGGGGTGAGTACATGATACTCCGTTCTAATGCGCATGGGCTTCCTATATAGCTCAACTACTTAAAAAGCTTAGCCAACGAAACGGCCCCCTCGTCGTTCTTGGACATGACCTTGGCCACCGCAAGCTCAAAGTCCTCTTGCGTCACGTGTATTCTCCGTTCTCTCAACGCATACATTCCGGCCTCGGTACATATACCCTTGACATCGGCACCCGAACAGCCGTTCATCTTCTCGGCGATTTTGCGCAAGTCAATGCCTCTGGTCAAGTTCATGGACCGCGAGTGGATCTTCAAGATATCTGTACGGGCAGCCACGGTAGGGGCAGGGAACTCGATCTTACGGTCGATCCGCCCCGGTCTCAACAATGCGGGGTCCAAAATGTCCAATCTATTTGTAGCCATGATGATCTTGATATCTTTCGAGCTCTCGAAACCATCCAACTGGTTGAGCAACTCCAACATGGTTCTCTGGACCTCCGAGTCTCCTCCAGAAGAGCCTTCCACTCTCGAGGATCCAATGGAGTCGATTTCATCCATGAATATAATGGAGGGCGCATGTTCACGGGCCATGACGAAAAGCTCCCGCACCATTCTAGAACCCTCTCCAATGTATTTTTGCACCAACTCCGACCCAGACACACGAATGAACCTACAGTCGGTGTGGTGGGCCACGGATCTGGCTAAAAGCGTTTTTCCCGTACCAGGAGGACCATACAAAATCACACCCTTTGGCTGGGCAATTCCCAAACTCTCGAAGAGCTCTGGGTGCTTGACGGGCAACTCGATCACCTCCTTGATCTCCTTGATTTGCTTGTCCAAACCTCCCACCATATCGTATGTAGAATCAGGCACTTTCTCCACCATCATCAACGACACCAACGGATCGATTTTGTTGGGGAGAATCTTGTGCAAGTCATACGAGTCCGACTTGAGACACACCCGCAAACTGGGAGTCAACTTCTTGATGTCGATATCCTTGGTGATGTTGACAATGTACTTGCCCTCGGGATGGATCTTGACGAGAACCTTCTTAAGACCCATGACCTTGACGACTTCGCCCACGTAGGAGCCGGGTTCCTGAAGGAGCCTCAATTCGTCTTTTAGCTGGCGCACCTTGGAGTTGAGTTTGTTTCTTTGTGCCTCCAACCGGCGCAAGTTCTGGGTGGTGGTCTGGATCTTGATTTCGGCATCTTGGATCTGCTGCTCGAAGTAGGGCTTGATTCCTCCCTCGTGTATATAAGGTGCTTCGACTGCCGTCATGATGGTGTAGGTGTTGAGCTTGAGTATTTGCCCTCGTAGTATATGGCACGACGTCCGCACGCCCGGTATATGCAGGATCGGTATACCAATTTCAAGTCTTTCGGGTGTACAATCTGTTAGTCTCCAAATAACAATTGAGTTGTTAAAAGATTTACTTGTCTTAGAGATTGCCATTGAATTGTAATAGTACTAGTGTAAAGAGTTTTGTGTAGCGTAGGGGGATTTTGATGAGTATATGAGCATAAAAAGTAATTATTTGTAATACACTGGTCAGTGGTGGAGCAAGAGTTTATATACCTATATTCATTAGTGTAATACATTTGTAATATCCCTGTTTACAAAGTACGTTGACTACTAGTAGTATACGTGTGTAGGTGTAATACACAATTGGTGGGGAATTGTGATCCAGTATGCAGGATTAGAGAAGAGTTCAGTTAGATGTTAAAATTTTAATTCCCCTGTCTTTTTAGGAGAGCAGCTTTATTATTTTTTTTTAGGAGAACAGCTTTCTTTCTTAAGGGAGAAGGTTTCTTTTTGGGAACAGCTATTTTTGGAATGGAAGAGTGGAGGTGGTGAGGGTAGATGTACAGGCCTGAGAGAGGCGTGAGAGCATATCAGTGCGCAGTACCAGGACAAGTCAGTGTGGAGAGCCATGGACCTTTTAAAGCTTCTACTATTTGCCGCCTCCGCCAGCTGCGTGCAGCAATTTTGCAAGTGCCAATGCCTTCAACAGAGCATCACCAAGAAAATCGACGAGTGCAGCTCTTGCACCAAAGAGTGGTGTATCCAGCAGAATAAGAACATCTGCCTGACGGAAGAGGTGGCCGACTCGATCATCATCAGCTGTTTCCAGAACGAGTCCACCAAAGAGCACGTGATGGTGCTAGGGTTTACTATTGCTGTGCTTGGACTCCTTGGCAACCAAGCGTACCAGCATTTCAAAGGCACCACACGGTTATGAACCCAGGTTGGTTTCAGGTTGTTTTTTTTTTTTTGGTTGTTGGGGTTTGAAATGTCCCAGTCCATAACGGCATTTCGGGTTTAAGGTGGATGTACGGGTGCAACCAGTTTCAATCATTGTGATTAACTAACACATGCCAAGTGTTGACACGACATCTTGTCTAGCCATTATACTGCATTTGTCATCAATAACCATATTGTCATGTCTACCTGTCATGTTCTCCAGTCACGCACCAGTCGCATGCATACAGAGTCATGACTAGTCAAATACATACCATACAAGCATACTGAAACATTCGAGTCAAGAAGATTTGACTAGTTATTTGGGCGTGGATGTTTCTGATATACTTGAAACAAACCCATTGCCAATTTCACCGTCCCAAATTTCAACGTCCAACATATTGGATATTGGGTTCAGTCTGTAGCAGTACATTGCGAGCGATCGCATGCTATTTTGGTGTGAGGGTCGCGTACAACGCACGCCCCAGCCTCGGCGGAAAACACTCAATGGCTCTCTAGTCAGGGAATTTTGGTTACAGATTAAAACGAGAAAATAGACCAAAACGAGGAAACAGACCCAAACTGAGAAAAGAGTCTGATGAAACACAAAAAGGTCTAGACCGGGCTATTTTTGCTTTTTTTTTTGGTGGGGAAGAGGGGGGGGAACACTCGGGGCTTAATCGGAATTCACAATTGGACCCACAATTGGGACCCCCCAATTGACCCAATCGGGGCCCTGAAACACCCGTGCCCCGTGTCGTGTGCCAGTTTTCCTTTTGCTCTTGTCTTATGCACCGCACAAGATTTTCAGTCTGAGACTGACTTCACATAATCCGCCCACTACAACTCTACGCGATCCCAAAAAAGTCGTGCGGAACCTAGCCGCAAGACTGAAAAATTTTTTTTTTTTTTTGTTTTTAAGTCTGCTTACCTCCCCTAGATAAACACCTCACCTCCCCTCCCCGTTGTCGTTTTCTACAACAACAACTTTTTAATTAATCAAGGGGCATTACTTTCGAACGAATTCTTGTCGTGCTTGAGTTTTGTATTGATTTATCACTTGGCATTCACCGGCTCTCCAGTCCTTGCCACCATCAGGAACTCTTTTTAGGTTCCCATTCTTCACCCCTGGCATTCTCCTGGCTGATCCGGCTTATCCAGAATGTCTGAGAAAGCAGGAAACTCCCCTAAGCCACAGCAGGCGCAACCCGCCCCTAATACAGCTGCCGACGCCCAAAGCCAACCCCCTTACACGCAAAGCCATCCCCACCAGGGCTACCAAGGGAAGGGCCACAAACCCCACTTCCAGCCTTCCGGTGCTTCCAATGCCCCCAACCAAGGTGGAAATAGACAGGGTGGCTACCAAAACTCGGGCAACAACAAGTACTACAACAAGCGGAACTACAACCACAATAACCAGAAGCCAAACAATGCCAATAATAACAAGCAATATCCTAACGGCTATAGGTATAACCCCAATGTTTACGGCGGCAACTACTACTATTCATACCCAATGATGCCTGGAATGAACGGCATGCCTGCTTACCCTCCTCAACTGCCTCTGCAAACCCACGCTACCCCTCATCAATATCCAGTTGCATCGCCTGGCTCTTCCAAAGTGAAGATTACCGATAAGGATGGTAAGCATGTGGATTTGGAAGGTAAAGGCAAGTTGTCTGCTTCTGGCTCCGCCAACTCGACGCCTGTTGCTGCCTCGAGCGTTTTGCATCAAAGTCCCGCCGAGCTGAAGTCGCCTTTGGCTGCTTCTCCTGTTTCTGCTACTGCTCCTACTGCTGTTCCGGCTGCCGCTCCTGCTAATAATCTGGTTGCTGCTGTTCCGGCTGCCGCTCCTGCTAATAATCCGGTTGCTGCTGCTCAGGCGGCTGTTCAGGCGGCTGCTCCGGCTGCTCCGGCTGCTGAGCAAAGTTCCGGTAAGCTCTCCGCTGCTGAAGAGTTCAGAAGGAAGATCTTGGAAAAGGCCCAAATCGCCAAGAACAAAAAGGCTGCTGAGTCTTCCAAGGCTGCCCCAGTTGAGGCCAAGCCCGAGGCCCCAAAGACCGAATCGGCTCCTGCTCCTACTAAGGAGGAGGCCAAACCAGCTGAAGCCACTGAGCCAAAGCCTTCCGCTGCTGCTGCTGCTCTGGAGTCCATTCCTGTCAGTGCCCCCGCTACCACTGAAAAGGAAACCGAAAAGACCTCTGAGCCAACTTCATCTAGCATTTCTGAACAAGCATCATCTGACACTCCTGCTGCTACTGCTTCTAGTGCGTCGGTCACTAGCAAGGAGGTAGAGCCCGTTGAAGAAAAACCAACGGAAAAGACTACTTCTGAGTCAGCTTCTGAGCCTGTTTCTGAGCCTGTTTCTGAGCCTGCTCAAAAAGAAACCGAGACTGAGCCAACTACCACCGATGAAGCCATTGACGGCGAGCACGATAGCGAAAGTGGAAGTGAAAGCAATGACGACAGCAGAGCCGACGAAGAAGAGAAGGAGTCTGTATTTGACCTTTCGATGTACTTTGAGAAATTGGCTATCGCTACTCCTTTGGAGGACCCATTCTCGGTGTCTTATCCATACCCTCTTGCTGGTGTGGACCCTAGATGGAAATCTGAAACCAAGAAGTACAGATATGACCCACAATTCTTGCTTCAATTCAAGGATGTTGTGCAATACACTATCGACGATGCTTGGAAAGAGAAGCTTGAGAGCTTGGGCATTGTGCCTAACAGAAGGCAGACATCTGGTCCTCAAAGAATGAACTCCAACAAGTTCAATGGTCCAATGCAAGGCGGAAGATTCAATGGCGCCATGCCAGGAAGACTTGGTCAATTCGATGGAAGACAAAACTCCAGAAGCGGATCCAAGAGAAGAGGAGGTTCGAGTGCAGGAGGTCCAAGAGACAAATCGCTTAGAAACAGAACCCAATCCAAGAGAGGTGGTAAAGACTTCGTTAAGGAGGACGAAATCACCATTCCTAAAGAGGAAATCAAGCCATTGGTGGCCAGTGCTAATAGATGGGTGCCAAGGTCTAAACAAAAGCCTCAAGAGGAGAAACTTGCCCCAGATGGATCTGTTATTCTCTCTTCCGAAGATGTGGAGAGAAAGACAAAGTCTGCATTGAACAAATTGACATTGGAGATGTTCGACTCGATCTCCGAAGAGTTGTTGAAGATTGGACATCAATCCATTTGGGAAGAAGACGCCAAGACTATCAAGCAAGTGATCTCGTTGACATTTGCTAAGGCTTGTGACGAACCATACTGGTCCACCGTGTACGCCCAGTTCTGTGCTAAGATGTTGAAGGAAGTTCCTGAAGAGATCAAGGACGTTAACACCTTGTCTAAGAGCGGAGAAGTTGCTCATGGAGGTGACTTTGTCAGAAGAGTCTTGTTGGCCACGTGTCAGTCTGAATACGAAAAGGGCTGGGTCGACAAGCTTCCGACTAATGAAGACGGGTCTCCTTTGGAGCCCGAGATGATGTCGGACGAATACTACGCCATGGCAGCAGCTAAAAGAAGGGGACTTGGTCTTGTCAAATTCATTGGTAACTTGTACATCTTGAATATGTTGAACGACCAAGTCATTTTGCATTGTTTGAGGGATCAATCAAAGAATGTGGTTGATCCATCTGAGGACTCTTTGGAGAACTTGGCTCAGTTGATTAAGACGGTTGGTCCTAGATTCGAAGCCTCCGAAAGAAATAAGGCTGCATTGACACTTGTCTACGATAACATTCAACAAATCTTGGACAACTGCAAACTTTCATCCAGAATCAAGTTTATGTTAATGGACTTGCAGGACTTGAGAAGATCGCTGTGGAAGTCTATGAAGCTGGAGTCCGGACCTAAGACCATCAAGGAGATTCACAACGAAGCCGAATTGAAGAGAATAGAAGATAGCAGAGCTTCTGCAGAGAAGAGAAGACAGAACAAGGGAGGCTACAACTCTGGATACCAGGGAGGAGACTCGAGATCCAACTCCAAGATGGGCTCTTCTTGGGGAAACAGAAAGGACTCTAGACAACCAACCAAAGACTCTAGAGGCTTTATGTCCATCTCAAGATCTCAGTCTAACAAACCAATGCGTGACAACTCTACGCCCGCCCAGACCCGTGAAAACTCCAAAAGAACCGAGTCGGTAGCTTCCAATATCTTTGCTGCCTTGGGGGGTGACCACGACGATGGAGATGCTGCAAACTAATATTGCAAGTCAATGTCTGTTCAGTACTCTAACGGTATTCACATACCACCTCTTGCATAACTTAACTCTCCTGTATTACTATTTCTAAATACACTTTTGCTACATATAATATATTGCTAAGTCGAACCAACTACTACTGCCACTCACTTCTTTCTATATTGGTTTGTGAAGCCCACTCCCACCTATATTAGTTTTATGAGACCCACTCCATGCCTATGTCCCCGCCAGTGGTGTATGAGTCTGGCAAGTCTTGCAAGAAGACTACCTCTAATGGAGCCATCGTAGTGGCCAGTGAAGTCTCGGTGGTACTGAGCAATTGGTCCACCCAATCATCATCGTACGTGACATTCAAAACCACATCTTGGGCGCTTTGTCTTTTGGGAAGAACCGTTTCGTCGTTGTGTGTGAACCTTTTTATAGAACGCACAGCCATATCGAGTCGTTCTTCGTGTCTCGGAAGTCTGCCCATTAAAGTCTCTAAGCAAGCAATAAGCACTTGCATGCTATTGGAGTCGGACTTCTGAAGGCTTTTGAAGGCCGAAACCAACTTCACCAAAGTAGCTTCCTGGGATGGGGGCCATTTGCAGACATGCACGATGAGCGTTTTCATGATGAAGTGGGGCGACTCACCGTTGCGTAGCATAAGTAGGATGCATTCTATGGCCCGCACAAGATGAGGTTCTGAAATATCCTCCAGCACAGCATCTTCGACATCCGAGTAAATGTTTCCGGGTTCGACATCACTATCGTCTGAATAGATCATGTGTTGATCCCAGACTTGACTTTCTGGGAACTGCTCAAAGTCATTGACCAAAACCTGTCGAATCGGAGAAGAGTTAAGTGCGGGTTGAGCCTTTGGTTTGGGAGTTGTAGTCCTCGAAGCCTTTGGGTATCTGGACTCACAGCTTTGAAGAGCTGCAAACATCAGTGACACATAAGGCAAACTGCTAGAATGGGCCAAGCCGAACCGAGCTTTATTGAGGCTTTGGATAAGCTGGTTCACATCCTGTGGAGTCACACTCGCCATTTCCGACGACAAAACGTCCACCTTATACCTTTCTGATTCAAAATTCAGACTCATCAATTCAATCACGTTGATGGCTGCTCGCATGTCTCCATTAGCATACCTGGCAATATCTGCCATGGACTCCTCGGAGTACTGCAAGAACTTGAGCTGCATACACCTCTTGCGTTTTATATTCTGATACAAGACGGCTTTCCGTATGACACGAAACACGTGCTTTTCATCCAACGCCTCCAAGCGGAAAAGCTGGCACCGTGACATTATGGCTCCCCGGATCCGTTTCTGAGGCTCCACTGTAGTTGCACCAAGGAAGACAAAGTCACCACTCTCGATAAACGGGAGAAGAAAGTCTTGTTGCACCGAAGTAAACCGGTGGATCTCATCAATGAAAACAACCACCCGTAGCCTGGCTAACGAGCCCCGTCGCAGCCTAGAGGCATTCTCGGCGCGGATCTGGCCCAGCAACTCTCTTAAATCAGCTACCGTGGAGTCTGTGGCCGAGAGTTCCACGAAAACATAATGGGCGTGGTCGGCCAAAAGTCTTGCTATGGAAGTTTTACCAACCCCGGGTGGGCCACAGAGGATCATGGACGGAAGGTAGCCCAAGCGTAGAAAGTTGGAGATCTCCCCATTGGGGGAGTTGATGAGATGGGTCTGGCCAATATAGTCTGCAAGAGTCCTGGGCCGTAGTAGCTCGGAGAGCGGGTGTTGCAACTCTGAAAGGAAATCTTGCTCTATGGACGCCATTGGCCGGGTAGATCTTGTGCTACTGATTGTAGAGTGCTGCTCATATCTACTGCACGCTCTATGCACTACTGATGGTGACACCAGAACTATTCACTAGTCAATGTATCATTCCCCTAAACTCTCCCAAATTTCCCTTACCTCTCTTAAACTTACCTAGACTATCTATTATCTCCGGTAATACATGTCTCCTGTTAGTCGTAGATGTGTATTGGATCGACCAAGAAAAAAAAATGTTTTAAACTGTTCATCTCTTTTGTTCCAGAGGTATTGGACCCAGAGACATGGGGCTGTTGACAGAGTTGGATACTCTTCGTTTTTTGATGGTTTTGGCCTCGTCGGCCGTCTGTGTATGTGGAGACGGGCTGGACATTGTACCTCCCTGGCCACCCTTTATCATTGTAGCATTCATGTCTCCATGACCGCCCATAGACACGTACTTTCGGAGAGCTAGTATCGGCGAACTTATATTGTTGGCCATGCTGAAGTTCATCAACGGGCTGAGCTGGCACATGACGTCACTTATACGCAATAGCCGTAGGGCATCGTCATTGAAGCCGACTCCTTTGGCGACCTGCTCACTCTTGCACCCGGCCAAGAGTTTCTTCATGAAGTCGGGCCCCTCCTGCTTCACGTCGATGTTGCTCCAGATTCGTTCAAGGGCACTGATCGACATGGAGCTCTCGTAATTGGTAATTTTAAATTCCATCAGACCAATCCGGAAATCGCGGTTGAGTAAGATGCGAGAGTCGCCTGAGGCCACACCTTGGGATCCATCAATAAATGTGAAGGTGCTGGAAAAATGGGCCGCCAAAAACACAGAGCCATTGTTGAGTACCTGGAACTTGATCCCCGGGAGCGAGATGTGGTAATTGGACACGTCGCTGGCTCGGACTGCAGCCACGAAAAATGGCGGGACCGTGGCCGCATTAAGGCGATACAGTTGGATGTTGGCACCATGCGGCAGACTCGAACCCAAGTCTGTCTTGACGTCTGAAGACGGGAGTTGGTCATGGGATGGCATTATTATGCGCACCATGGCTGAGGGCGCCGCATATGTTTCACACAAGCGGGTCCAGAAGTCCACATTGGATATCGATGCATGCGGCTCGCTGGAGATGAGGTCGATCAAGTCCAAGATGCGCATTACGCCTGCGTTTCCCAAGTTTCTCTTGAACATCTTCGCGCTGATCTCTTGTTGATTTGCCATCAGAGGCAGGGGGAACCCCATCCTCACATTATTGGCTACCCCGGGTCCGCCGGGGCCTATGGGCGTGGTGTTACCCTGGGATGCCGCACCACCTGCATGGCCCTGGCTGTTCACTGACGGAGCCCGACTTTGGTTTTGCAGTAGCTTGTAATCGCCTTGGTCTTCTGTTTTGAGTTGTTGCTGCTGCTGCTGCTGCTGTTGCTGTTGCTGTTGCCGGTTGATTTCTTTGTTTTGGCTCTCAAGTGCCTGCCGCAGAAGATGCATGTCCAGTAGATTCAGGTGCGAGCTGGGCTCCAGGCTTAGGTGCGGGGCCAGACTGCCTCCACTTATGTCTTGGCCATTGCGAGCCAGACCATTGGGCACCATCACTGGGGTTGTAGGATGATGGGAACTGGGCACCGTGGGTGTGTTTCTTGTTTTGAAAGTCTCTACCGAAGCAGCATCGGCAGGCACCAGGTGCACGCGGGACATTTCAGGTCGGTCGGCCATCATCTGCTGTTGAGCCATGGGCGACCGTGTGTTGAATGCAGAATTGAACCGCTGGGTCAAGGGGGCCATTGGATACGAGCTGGAAGTGTCTGTATTAAAATCGGCCATGGAGCCATTGGAGTTATGGTCAGGAGCCGGCTGAGGCATTGCCGGTTTTAAAGAATTTTCTTGCCACGAAGGGTCAGAAACCGCGAGGAAAGCCAATTATATCCTCGCCGTATATATAATTTGGGATCGAGGCGGCTTTCGTAGAGACGGAAAGTGGAGTGCTGAGATCTTGTATGGAGGGAAATCTCGACTCTCGAAAACCAGTTCGCTAAAAAAGCACCGGCAACGCAATAAGGAGGGTCGTGGCAAGGAAGAGATTCTGGGCAGGATATAAAGCAAGCCTCAGGAAGCCAGAGAAGTGCAGCCGGAAGGAAAAACTAGGTGAGTCAATGGGTATATGTTGAGAAAAACGTTACTTTGGGGTTATCGCGAAAAGAAGACGCACGGTTAAAGTTAACGAGCCAACGCAACAGAGAAAGCTTCTACTGACAAGGGGCAGGGGCGCGGAATAAGAAAGTTATGTAAACTTAGACCAAGAGTCTTGGTATGGTCGCATTGTGTGTATAAAGAGAGTCGAGTCTCGCGGCCACCACCTCTTTGAAAGGGCCCGACTTGTTGCCGGTTAAGGTCCATGAAAGATGTATTTCTTTGCGAAAAGGCACCATTTTCAATTCCCATTGCTCTGACAACAAACAATGGTTTCCCGCACTCTGCATGAATTTTCTTTGTCTTCAGCCCCTCCGAAGCCTGTTCTGGGCCACTTTTCCTAAATGAGTGAATGCTCGTCGCCATGACTCCGGCGCTTGGCCCGAATCAGTCAATGATCCCATTGACTCCGACACTCATACGCAACTAGTAGAGAAGTATACTTATGGCTTCGGAAATTAAACCCAATCAGTAAACTTTAATGCCTCTATTTCCGGTCCCGGTACCTAATCTTAATTAGTTAAATGCTAATACCGAAGATTCCGGCTTGCACACCCACCTTAGGAGGGCTTCATGCTCTCGGACCGGCCTGCGTGGCTTCAACGTATGCTTGGATTCCATGGAAGCTTCGTCCACATTCTCCCTTGTTTTGGTGGCTCTTCTTTTAAGCAATTTATTCAATGTTTCTCTCTTTTCCTCCTCGAGCTGTTTCTCCTTGTAATGTGCTCTTTTGCGGGCGTTTTCCGCTTTTCTCTGCGCCATTTCCTCTGCAGTTTCCTTCTTCTTGCCTGCGGTCTTTCTGTTCAAGGCCAAAAGCTGCTCATCCATCCGAGCAAATGTCAGGTCCTCGTAGCTTGCCACGGCTTCCTCTTCAAGCTTGGCCCGTTGTCTCTCTGTGAGTCGCTGTTGGTTGGGGTTGTACTCGTCCTCCACCTCGGAGAGCTCGCCAGCCTTTGCTTTGGAGTTGGTGGATGCTACTCTTGCAGCAGCCCTCTTGGGGATCTTGAGTTTGACCGAAACAGACTTTTTCGGTTGCTTAGGCTTGGCCTTCGCCTGCTTTTTGGGCGGTTCGTCCTCGCTATCCAAGAGATCGTCTTCATCGTAGAACGAGAGTTGTCTCTTTTTGACCTCTCGGCTGGGCCTGCTCCCACGTGAGGGTCTTGTTCTTATAGGTTCTTCTGCTTCTGCCTCGTAGTCTTCTTCCATAAGTTCGGCGTCGTAACTGGCCGATTGGTGGAACTCGCCATCGATGGAATCGTCATCGTCGTCTTCTTCATCTTCATCGTCATCGTTTAAGGCCACGTCACTAAGTTCTTCGGAATCGCTGGCGGTGACTGCAGGCGCCGTGTCGGATTCATCGTCGGTGTATTCTGCTGCACGGGGCATGGGTGGATGGGTGTGTGGCTTTGTCTGTAGTGTATGCTCGGATTCCTGGTTAGTACGCACCACAGGCATATGGAACCACGAGACGTCACCGGAGGCTCCAAAGGTGAGCACTGATCGGACTTCGAATTCAGTTATAATTTTTTTTTTTTCTTCAACGTATATATTTTCTTGGTACGTTATTAGGGGATAAAATAAATAAAATTGAAACCTTTTAATTTTTTTTTGTCCGTTCGAACTGTCCTTGTATGACTCTCTTCTTTTGTTAGGTTCCTGGTACTCACGGAATATCTCAAGAATGCGCATGGAAATTAGTGGACCAGGGAAGTTAAATGGACACCAAAATGATATGGACACCAAAATGATGTGGACATAAAAAATGGAATTCGGGTCAAGAGAAAAAAATCCGTACATCTCTAGAAATATATACACTCCAATTTCATCCAATCCATTTTTAAAAATTTACTTTGTCTATTAATAAAGTGGAGTAGTCGTGAACAGTGGAGTATAGACTGATATAGAGGTGCAGTCTAGAGGTGCACTAAATAGTACACT
This sequence comes from Metschnikowia hamakuensis, assembly GCA_002370815.1. Classification (NCBI taxonomy): domain Eukaryota; kingdom Fungi; phylum Ascomycota; class Pichiomycetes; order Serinales; family Metschnikowiaceae; genus Metschnikowia; species Metschnikowia hamakuensis. Next base: position 8,861 of record NKZZ01001967.1, on the reverse strand, counting down.
GTAGAGTGATGATGGGGTGGGCCATGGTACTTATCTTTATACAGGATTAGTGGTTAAAAGAGGAAGTGAAATATTGGAAAAATTGAAACAAAGTGTTTTTTTTGCCATGTCAATCCGGTAGGAGTGAGGTGGTTATTACACATTAGTAGAAGCGGTGAGGCATAGAATGAGTGTGAATATAGACGTGAACATAAAAAAAAATAGAGCAAAAATTGGGATTTTTAGAAACCAAAAATTTAGCTACCAAATTTTCTTTGGAATATGGCATTGGGCTGGATTCGGATTACTACATTATACTGGTGTAGAATGCAGATGGGCTTATAGTTATGGAGATACAACTTCATTGGGATCTAGTCCTGTGTATCATAGAGCATACAGTGTAGTGTAATTTAGTGTAGTGTGTTTAGTGTAGTTTATTTAGTGTAGTTTATTTAGTGTAGTTTATTTAGTGTAGTTTATTTTGTGTAGTGTGTTTAGTGTAGTGTATTTAGTCTGGTGGGGAGTACGAGAAGAGTCAGTATAGTATGATAGTATAGTACTGTGGTATAGTAGTGTGGAGTAGCATGGTCTGTATGCAAGAGAGTAATATTGGTAGACTATTCATATTCCGCTGATTCTTAGTAACTGATTCAATCAATTGACCAAGGCTGACTAGGATTGACCTAGATTAAATGATTCCGATTGATCTCGTCACCCACATTGAATTCAGGCCTGGCCACTCATGAACATGCCCTTGACGCTACGGATATTGTTCTTGACTTCCAGAGCCAAGTTCAAGGCCTTGGAGGGCTTTTCCGAGCCCTGCGCTGCTGGTTCCGTGAACAACTTGGTCTGGTCAAAGAATACCATATCAACCTTCCCCTTCAAGTCCTTGAGCGAGTACTCCGTCACTTTGAAATGCAGCAATTGCCCCGAATGGTAGCCCTTGCACTCGTGGAGACGCGCCAGAAGCTTCTCTAGTTTGGCACACACGCGGTCCTGGCCCAAGGTATCCGTGGGCTTATCAGCAAGCAGTTTTTCCTTCAAGTCGTCTGTTTGGCAAACGGAATCGGCGTACTTCTTGCCGGAACCGTCGCCCCGATCTATACCCACAATGGGAATATGCTCCACTCGGCTGATAGCAGAGAGATATAGGTCACGTAGCTGGCGTCTGCAAGCCTCTAGGAAATCAAGACGCTGGTCAGAAGCACGCTCCATAAGAGGCTTGATGGCCAAGAGTCCGACCAAGTAGGCCAAAATAAGACTCACGGCAGAGGTGCGTGTCAACGAGAGCAAGAACCGGAGCGTGTTGGACGTCTGTCGTTTGGTGTTGTATGCGGCAGCGTCAAAAGCTGATTCTGGAATGGTAAGAATAGGCACCGACATTGGTAGACAGTAGACAGTAGACAGACTGTAATATATGGTAGTCAATAGACAGTGATAGACTAGTACACTTGGTAGAGTCAGCAGACAGTTTTAGTAGACTGGTACACTATAGATAATTGTGTTTAGGTAGACAGTAGACAGTGGTAGTAGACAGAGGGAGTAGACAGTGGGAGTGTGGGGAGTGGAGCGCGGGCCGAGGCCGGGAGGTACGGGTGCACAGCTTCGACTACAGCTACCATCCCATTGCGAAATATGATTTTATGCTTATATCTATATACAAATTTACTCTATTAAGTCGCCGATACCCTCGGTGTAGGGCCTCTTTTTTCTTCTGTCCGTGTCGTTTTTCTTGGGGTATTTCAGGTGGCCTGGTCGCAGCTTCTGGTGGGAGCCTCGCAGCTGGGCCTGAGACCTCGGAGTGCCTCGCAGAGAATGAGAATTTCGCAGATATTGACTTGACAGAGAAGGACTTGACAGAGAAGGAGACTTTGGAGACACTTGAAAATTCTGTTTGATATCACCATTGTCCACATCCTTCACATAGTCCGTCTCTGCCTGCATGCTTGCACGCTTCCTCTCTATACTAAGAGCCTTTCTCTTCTTTGCCTGTTCTTCCAATTTCTCAAGCTGCCCTTCATTGGGCGTCCACGTGGACTTCAAGATCCTGCGTATACTCTCGGGGTTGATATTGAAAAACTCGGCAATCTTGACGGTTTTTATGTGAGGCGCTTGCTTCTTGAGCTCCCGGATATCGCTCATTTGCTGCCTGGAGAGCTTGTGCGTGGGGTTCCATTGGCCATAACGTTTTCTGAGCGCTTGCTCTCTCTTCTCCCACTCGGGGGCATTTTGCGCTTTTTCCTTTTCCTTCTGTAGAATCCGGCGCTTAAAGGCTTCCTCGGACGATAGAGGCTTGGTACTGTAGCACCTGGCTTGCCGGGCACGGGTGGTGCACTGGCGAAGGTACTGCCACATGAAGTGTGTAAGATGAAGCATCGCATCTGAAATGGCACGCGGCACGTGACAAGTCACGCGCATGACACACGTGATCACACTACTATAAAAGAGCATCATGTGAGTGAGGGCACGTGACACACTCTTCACACACACCCAGCCCTTCCACATCCAACCATCACAATCGCCAGACATAATCCCCTCTCCAAACCAGTCACTTCTTCAGTTCGTGCATTTACCGTTTCACCCAACTTTTACACCAGTTACTCTGGACCCGGTCCTTCTAGGTTCTGCCAGATAGTAGGGCGCACCTGCAAATCCTGCACAGGCAGCGGAGGCTATCTAAAAAAGAGGATACTGGTCCTATGTTATGCACAGTTCAGGCCAGCGAACGTGACACTCTGCTTCTCCATGGAATCGCTGCCCTCCTGTATACCACAAGAATAACATACTTCAAGCCAATTCCAAATCAGTACCCTCCCAAAAGTAACCTTTGTTTCCCAGAGAACCCATTCCCCACAACGCACGATGAATTTTCTTCGGAAGTTCATCAGGGCTTCTCCCACCGACGAGGTGGCCAGCATTGCGTTTGGCAAATTCTTCCTTACGCGGTCTTTTCTGTCACCCAAAGGAGCTCTCGAGTGTTTATTCAATGACTCTAGTCTTACCATAAAGAAAACTACCAAGCCGTTTTGCTATCAGTTATCGGTGACGCGGGCCTACCAGGAGGGAGAATCGAGTTCTCAGTCTACGGACGAGGAAGAGGAAGAGGATGACGAACAGTCTTCATCCAAGGATTTCAACAGCAATGACGAGAGGCTTTTTTTCATCAACCAGGATCTAAATACCATGCTATATACCAAGAACGACGGCACGCGGGTAATTTCCTGGAAGGATATCAACGGTGACGAAGGTGAACGGCTTGAGTTCGTAGTGGACGAAGAGGTCCGCGCAAAGGAGACTGCCAAGTTCATGCTTACCCTCTATAGATGTCTATATGAGGATAAGTACGGCAAGGCATCTGCCGGAGTGCAGGAGGAGGATTTGAAAGACGAGTTTGCAATCGACATCAAATGGGACCAACCGGCCATATCGAACTCAATGTCCCTACTAAAAAACATTGATGCATTGAGCTTGAACCTCCGAAACGTGGTATTGGACGAATCCCGCCGCAGCCCTCGACCGGAATCCGACAACTCGTCCGTCGACACTTTCAAAGATGCTTCCAGCATCCCGTACCATATCTTGCAGTCGAACAATCCTCACACTGGAGAGAATATATACACGTTTGGAGCGGAGTTGCGCGTTTACGATAGCTGCACGGACCAGTTCTGCGTTCTTGTTCCCCAAGGTGAATTCAGCATAATAAGAAGGGGCCCCAAGGAATACTTGTTGGCGAGCTATAGCCCGAGGGGTTCAGTATCCGTGCCCATTTCAAAGGCCATGAGCCCTGCAGTCCGGAAAGACGCATTATCAGTCATCTTCACCCACAGTGTGAAGGATTCACAGGGGATCAGCGACTACTCGCTCCTCCTTCACTTTGCATCGCTAGAACATCTCCGGCATTTTGAGAATGCATTCTTTAGGGTTTTCGAAGAGGTCGGAGGCAAAAAAAAAAACTCCAGAAAAAATACCGGAAAGGACAGCAGAAAGGAAGCCAGCGAAGACCAGAGTAGACCAGAGAAGACCAGAGAACTCATGAGTAATGCCAACTGAACTCGACTAAAACAAGTCCACTTCAGCTAGGACAGCTCTCTTTTACAGGACTAGCTTCGGAAGGTGAAAGCCTTTTTAAGCTCATCCCAGAAAAGCACGCGGAAAGCATTGACTCGATGCCAGGTTGTGGGGGAGTAGTCGCTCAAGCGAATATGGGTAGCATTTTCCGGGGACTGTTCCTCAAGAGGAATCCTATTTATGCGGGCATGCACACGGCGCACCCACGAGTGAAACACGTGTGACGACATGAGTCTCTGAAAGAGAAGCTCTTCCAACGAGGGCGGTCTCATTGTGTAGACAAGAGAGACGAAGGTGAGCAAGATGTGCTGCGACGGTGGTGCGGACCTGCACACCGCGCACTCAACGAGTACGTGTGCTCAAGTGAGCCCTCCATACCCCATCCTAACCAACAACATGATCAGCGATAACGAATTGAACACGGTGGTGTTAACCTTTGGCTTTGTGTCTGTAGCCTTGATTCTAGTGTACCAAGCCATTTCCGTGAACTTTAAGTCCGGAGCCCAAAGGAGCTAGGAATGTCCTGGATGACCAGGCAACACCATCCCCAATCCATACAAGAAACCTCGGAGAAGTTTACCAAGACAAAGAATCTTGGGAGATCAGGATACTCAGACTTTATAAGCATAGGTGACTGAAAATTCCAAGATTCCACTATTTTGAATACTGGACACTGGTTGGAGACTGGAGACTGTGTGCGTGGAGTGACGTGGATGGCCAATGAATGTTTGCATGAGATCAGTATATATTGAATATATGACTGTACAGAGTTTTGTAGTGATTTATTTCCTGTGGAACTGTCAAGGGACATTCCAATGATTTCAGTGGTTATAGGCTTTAGTATGAGACTAGAGGCTCACGTGGCCAGAGTAACTAGTTGAATAATGTGTCATACGCGGCTTAGTGTTGTGTATAGTATACTCATTACTGGTGGTGAACAGTGTGATAGTGGCAGTATGGTGGGGTAGTATAGAGTTGATGGATGGTCCTTTACCAATTAGTATGTTAATTCTGTGAGGCCCGAAGTCAGAGAGTTAAACGACTAAACCAGCCAGAAATTATTCAGCCAAATTTCAATAGAAGTTTATGGGGGACAGTTTCTCGATTCCCAAGGTTTAGAATCTATTCTTAGTGTAATTTCTATTCTTAGTATAACTACTATTTTTAGTATAATTTCTATTCTTAGTATGACTACTATGACTTTTAGAAACAACCATGAAACATCATATATCTATTACGACTATCATGACTATCATGACTATGACTATCACGTGCATAATTGTCACACAACTAGACACTTAAGAAGTCTTTAATTACCAGAGTAACTCCAGCCTGCACTAAACATTTTGACTCCAAATTTTTGACTCCAAATTTCGGACACCACATTTTGACACCACATTTGACACACATTTTGACTAATACTTTCTCTGCCCAGGTCAAATACATCCGAGTACAGTCCCCACACATTCATCTAAGGTGAATGGAGTATTTATACTAATTGATGGAGAAGAGGACTGTGTATTAACTGGGGTCAGTGTACAGTACTTGGTATACCATCCGGTGCTTGACTCCTAGAGACATTAAATAAATAATGGGGCCCTGGAATCGGCCTGTGGTTAGTGTTCCACAGCTTTGACCCTGGACTCGACCCAGGACAAGAACCTATCACTAATCTAATACTCTATCACTGTACCACTATTCTCTTACTATACTAGGACTACTACAGTACTATACTACGTTTAGGACTACAGGTGTACAATGAGGACTCTTTATTTGACAATACACAGTCTTACTATGATAGTACCTTAGAATGTAAATTAGTAGTCTAGTAATAGACTGGGGAAGATTTCAGCCACTATTACTGCTTCTGCTGAATAAATACCTCAGTATATAGTGTCTACAGACCGTTTATATATCAACAAATATTAGAATGGTGGAAGTTGAATTGACGTAAGGACTCACTACCATAATATAAATTTTACCATAACATGAAGTTTTTACAGGTCCTGATGTTCCAGTATTCCATAATGATACGAAGAAGATTGTCCTATACACTACTAGTACACTATAATATACACCATGTATGGACCAGTAATGTTCGTAATTCCAATACTCTATCATACTTAGAATATAAAGAAATCTTTAGATTAGAGTACTGTGATGATAATTATAAATAGAATAATAAGGATACTCAGAGTATGGCTTCAAGGAATTCTGATCGAAGTTGTCTACACATACCATTAACATTATAGCTATACTATTCATATGAAAGAAATGTAAACCAGTTAATGCATAAAATGTAGAACCATAAAGTCCATCAGATATAGCAAATTTAGAAAACATGAATTCAAAAATTTGTAATATAACAATAAATTGTATTTTCTATTACTATTAATTAAAGCATGATGTCCCATATAGAGTTTATAAATAATTATTATTAATATAAAGCTCAAGACTAATATTCCTAATCTATTTAATAATATAGAATGTCCTATTATAGAAGTATATGATATTTTATTATTACTATCAATTTTATTAATTGTAGAATTTGTATAAGTTGAAAATACTAATAAGGTTAAAAATGATGAAAATAACATCACCTAAACCCATATCATAAATTTATTATATATTATTGATATCATTGATTAGTTACTTCATACCCCGACTTAAATACTATATCATTATTTATATATATCATTAAATTATTATATCTATATTATTATATTATTATTAAATATAAAGTTGTGAAAGGAGATTCTTGTTCATCTATTGCAGCTAAATTTTATCCTTTAACAACAGATGATATCGAAAAGTACATTTACGATAGAAATAGTTGGTTAGATTGTAATTATTCACAAGCTGATTATAATTAATGCGATCTCCATTACTAAATGGAAATTATTTATTTATTTATCTTTATATCTTAGGTTTAACATATTGTTGTGACCATGTACATTTGCATGCTAGAAAAACATTTCCTAAACCTTCTCAAAATTCTAATGGATTTTGTGCAGTTTACACAGTTAAAAAAGGCTCTTGTATAATGGGCCAGTGAGTTATACAGTATAGTGAGAAGAAACGTTTTTATAATTAATTCGATAAAATTATAATTGTATGAATTCGTTATATAGGCCCGAGAACAAACGATCTACACATGTCCAAGTGTATGTATAACTTGAGAAGGCTTGTGTAATCCAACAATCAAAGGTCTCAAACCTCCTTTAGAATTTGGTATTTTATTTTACGAATATCATGAGATGGATTATATAAGAGTTATTACTATTTCTATAGAAAGGTTTCTTGCCTGTACAGTAAGTCACATTTCCTGGTTTCGGTTTTGTTCTTCCGTATTCTCACTCCTACTCCTCTATATAATATTACAATTTTACAGTGCTACTCTAATTTGTTAGTACTATTCTACTACCTCATGAGGATCATTACTAATAGTAGTCAGACAGTTGTATAGTATTACTTCCATAACTGATAATCATGGCCAGTAAAGAGTCGGGAATGGTGCTTGGTTGTTTTTTGCCAGTACATTAAGACGAATTATTGTACGACCAAGTCGAGACGATCTACTCACTACTGCTTCTTCCATCTCCATCCACTCTATCTCTATCTATATATCTGATACTATATACTACAATAATCCATGGCTCACATAACAGGTCAATAAAAGTATAAGTACCTGGAATACTTGACAACCCGTTAGACTGTAGTAGACTGTAGTAGACTGTAGTAGACTGTATAAGTACAAGTAGCCAGAGACTGTATAAGTACAAGTATAAGTACACAGTAGTAGATAGAGGAGGGTCGAGGTATGAGTGGACAGTACAAAATACAGAATCACAGTATAATTAGTAGTAGACTGTAGACTACAAACTGTCGAGTGTAGAGTGTAGACTGACTGCTATACTTATCTGAACCAAGTGGTATCATAGACTCTCTAGAAGGAGCCTCCGCTCGTGCTTTACTTTTATGCCAAAGAAAATTTGAATGATGGTATCTCCAAGTGTCGTGAGGTGGACATTCCTCTTGGCCTTATGACTGGTCGAGTGGAAAAGCTCATGAGCCGACCACAAAGTACGTCTGGAAATAAATTGGAAAGATAAGAAATTGGAAGAAAATACTGGAAATGAGCTTGTGCCATATTGAGATATCGTGGCTTACTTTTATCTACTACCACCCCCATCGAAGAAATGGTATTGTATGAGTCCTACCATGAAAGTTATGGAGTGCTTGCAACTTGAAGGGGAAAAATAGTGTGGCTTCCCGGGACTCAATAGCCTGTACTGCATATAAGAGCAAGTGCATGGTTTGTATTCCATCCAAAACAAGAACAGACTATAGTAAGACAGTGTGCAGTGACTAGGTCAAAAAAGTCAGCCAAATCTCAATATAAATAACTTACCGAATCTCAATAGTATGGTGTACTATTAATTTATGTCATACCAGGCTACAGGTATACTCCACATAATCCTCTACCACCCAGCTACACACTAGTGCCCAGACACAAGCAATAAAGATGCTCTCTAGAACTTTGGCCTGTACTCTACTCAAGTGTATTCTTTTCCACTATAGCTGAAATATTCTACTATCTTGTACAGTAGTAGCTTGAGTCCCAGTAGTATAAAGCACATAGTCTTATCTGTAGTCCAGTATTAATATTGATCTAGTGTGTCTAGTAGAAGGAGACAACGTTTATAGTTGTACTAAACACAATAAAAAATTTACTTTCGTGTTAGAACTTAACAGGTTTAGGGACTGTATAGAATAAAGTATCATCAAAATGTATAGTCGTATACTGTATT
>NKZZ01001954.1:0-11947 GCA_002370815.1 Metschnikowia hamakuensis | reverse complement strand
AGACACTTAAAACTCTTCATGGTGGAGGACGAAGCTGAAAGATTGCCAGATTAAAGTAAACGTAGGCAGTGGATTTGTCATATTCATAGAAAGTAAAATGGAGAGTTGGGAGGTCCAGTTTAAAGTGGCCGGCGTTCCCAATGACTCTTTGAAACGAACAATGGGCCAACCACATGCCTGAAAGTCTCCTTTTCATGGTGAGCCATAAAGTGCAGCCCAATAAGCCAAAACGGCCATTAAGATGATTCAATGACTTTTAAAGACTGTTAGCTACAGACAAAAAGTTACTTCAAACAGCCACCTGAAATTTTACTACAAATAACCACCAGAATTGCTTACTGAAAATAGTACTGAGATGTGATGTGTCAGCAAAAAATAGGCCAGATGATTCAAGTGACTTTTTCGAGTAAAAGAGATAAGTTTTGGGCTTAGAACGTGTTCTTGGAAGTTCTTACCGGCGAGAGAACCCATAGACTCTGATCATTAGACTCTGGTGAATTTCATGGAGATATAGATCCGAGTACTAGAGACCTTATACGCTTGATCTAGCTGATCCATTCCATTCTTATTGATTCTTAATGAAAAGAAAGTCTTTGTTGAGACGTAATGGTTCTTCACCAGACTATACTTTTGTACTACTAAAACTTTTCAGGACAGTAGTGAAAGAAACAAATGTCCACAATTCCGGAAACAGAGCCGTAGTAAATAACGGAATGGTATCTTCTGAAAAATAAGCCTCAGGAGTATCTTGAGGTGCCTCATGACAAGATAGAGCCGCATACTGTAGATAAGCATTTGGTGATAGCTCTCGAAAGGTGAGTAATTAACATGAGAAATTTCTTTTAAGCTGTTGAAAACCCAAAATCTTCCTGGAATGCCACGCCCATGTCCATATGGTTGATTCGAGATATTCTTCTGAATCCTTTGCTATTGGTTGTTTTAAATTCTCCCTGCTTACCATGGTGTTTCATATGCACTTATTATGAAAGGACAGATCTACACATTCTCATGAACACCTATATCTGAACTCTAGATCTGAACATCAAATCTACACACTAGAGCTGAACACTAGACCTTTTATTTGAAACTCCATTCCAGAAATCAAAAAAAAAAAACAACCAGGCATACTCAAGTTTCAATAGATTAGGTCCAGTCTAAAATGACTTCTACAGTGACTTGAGTCAGTGAGCTGAGGCAATTCTGGTTTTTAAAAATACTGTGCTTTTTGAAAACAACGGTTTCTAAACGGTTTATTCAAATACTGTGTGATCTACATACTGTGTGATCTACAGTGCATGGCTGGTGGATCCACCGGGTCTGACGGAGAGTAGATATTTTTTTAAAGACTCTAAATCTTGAGCCTTAATTTTTTTAATAAATTTGCAAGTACCAGAAAAAAATCTACTTCGATCTAATAATAAAAAACCAGTATACGGTTTTATACCTTGTGGCTATGGTGTGTGGCTTTGGGTCTAGAATGGAGTGGAGTCATATCCAATAGTGCGTGACTGTCCAGTATCAACACATTCCCAGGCCCAAACCAATCAAAAAAAAAGTAGTAAAGAGCCTGTAATGTGCTTCGTGTAGTATGTCTAATTGTCTTGTCTATTTTTGTCTGATTGTCTGTCTAATTGTCTACTTGTCAACTTGTCTAATCGGTGGTTTGTCCAATTTGTCTAATCGGGTGGTTTGTCTGCTCCGATCACAGTACGGTGGCTGGGCCGTGGGTGCGAATGACTAGTCGCACCAAACTATTCATAACCAGGCAGTGTTTGTTTGGAATCTGACGCGAGAGCGCGAATGGGCGCGCACAACCGAGACATCCGATTGGCCGCCTGCACACAACGCCTTTTTTCTTGCCCGCGCACGCCCGCGTGCCCACCACCTCGCAACATCAACAATCCCTCTTCCACACACACCAACTACTTTTATGTCCAGGACTTGAGCTTGCCATATATACTCCCCCAAGTTGTGCAGGACAGAGATTATATCCACACCCTCTGTTTACCCACCAAAACAACACCCCACGAGCCCAAAACTCCGCTGCTGACACCAGGCCTGACTTTTAAAACATTTCCGCCTTCAGCCTCCGCCTCTAAAAAACAAAAAAACAAAAACATTCCTCCGGCTACACAGCTTTTTGCGAATCCACCACTTCGCCCCGAGTCCCCTTGCCCTTTCCAAGACTGAGCCTGCCGCACGTCTTCGGATTCCTTGCAAGACATACTCGTGTTTACCAGACCTCGTCACAATTCCATGTCTGGACCTTCGACTTCCAACGAAAGATCTTCCGTCGGCCAAGGACTTACTCAACAACAGTCTCACCTCGGCCAACAACACCACTTGCACCAACAACAAATGGACCACACTGCCGCGGCTGCCATTGCCTTAGCTAATGGCCATGAGTTCCAGAACCCTGGGGTCATTGGCCATCATGATGAAGACAGCCAGTACCACCGCATGAACGCTGCCAATGCTGCTGCCCAGTTGCAACAACACCAGTTGCAACAACAGGCTTTACAGCACCACCAGATGCAACAACACCATCAAATGCAGCAACAGCACCACCATATGCACCAAATGCAACAACACCACCCTTTGCAACTGATGCCGCACCACCAGATGCTGCAGCAGATGCACCAGCAGCAAATGCCCCAACACCTGCACGCGTTGGGACTCCCTACTGCTGGAATTGACTACGAAAACGGTGGTTTTTTGGTGTCTCGCCATGGCGAGGGAGACATTATCAAGACATTTTCTAGTAAGCTGGACCTAGTTAAGTACGTGAAGAACGTGCTCAATGAGGAGGAGCAGTGCAAGATCGTGATCAACTCGTCCAAGCCCAAGGCCGTTTACTTCCAGTGTGAGAGATCCGGACTGTTTAGAACCACTGTAAAGGATGCCACCAAGAGACAAAGAGTGGCATACACCAAGAGATCGAAGTGTGGCTACAGATTGGTGGCCAACTTGTACCCTCCAGAGAAGGACAAGTCTAAGAAGATCAAGAAGGACCCTAATGAGTTTGACGGTTACGATGACGACAAGAAGGACTCGGAAATGTGGATCTTGAGAATGATCCACCCGGCCCACAACCACCCTCCGGAGCCTAACTTTGCTGTGATTGGAGGTAAGAAAAAGAGAGCCAAGTACACCAGAACGTTGGTTGAAAAACCTTTGCACCGCAGTCAAGGCAATGCTGCCGCTGCTGCTGCCGCTGCTGCTGCTGTTGGTTTCCAGCCTGATATGCTTGACCACCAGCATCTTCAAGGAAACCCTTACCACATGCAACACCAGCAACAACAGCTCCACCAGCTTCAGCACCCTCAACACCACCACCACCAACACCACCATGAGGATTCTGGTCACCCCTCTGTTCAAGACGTTGCTGTAATTGCAGCCATGGAGGCCGCTCCTGGCAACCCGTCGTTGCTGAACCCACCTGTGGACCCCAGCATCGACCCTTCGGTGGACCCTAACGTTGACCCAAGCGTCCAGCAACATGACCATGCCCACAGCCACGGCCATGTTCACTAGACGCAAAAAATGTGTTTCTACAGAATCTACAGAAAGAGACCTTCTGTACGTGTACCATAAGAGGTTGAAAGGCGCCTTGGCTGATGCCGAGACGCTGCTTGACAACAGATCTTTTTATACAGGCGCCCATGGGGCTGCCATAGTTTGTTTATTCCAATAGGATTTCTATTATTGTTAGTGTTGATATATATTATAAACATTATTAAAGAATGTGTCTGTAGTCTATTAGTACACTGAATTATGTTTGTTTACATTATATCATTTTTCAACTGAATTGGTGTAAACATAGCTTGTCTTAAAGAAGCGTAAAATTAATCCTTCGGTTGCGGCCATACCAAGTGGAAAATACTGTTTCCCGTCCGATCAACGTTAGTCAAGCCACTTAGGGCCACAGTGAGTAATGCAGTGGGAGACCATGTGTGAAATTGTGGTGCTGCAATCTTTTTGACAACCTAAATGAAAGCCAACTATTAAAATTGATCCATAAAAACTGAAACTAAATTTTGCATATTTGTAATAACTTTTCAGTTCTGGACTTACTGCCAGAAGTGAAGAGTGGAAAGTGTAACGCGGTCACGTGCAATACACGTGCGCCATCTATACTCACCATTTGAGATAGAACAGGGGCCTGCATTCTACCCATTCCACCCCTTTGACAAGTTTCAGGCGAATTTCATCTCATACCATTCCTTCATATTCAGTTTGAACGCCAGTAACTTATTTACCAAGAAACTGCACTATGGCCAAGAAGAATGGAAAAGGAAAGAAAAATCCCAAGAAGCGGGGGAAGAAGGCCCCCAAGAAGACCCTGGAACAGGGAACCCCCAAAACTGATTCCACCGAAAGTTCCAGCCCCTTACAAGAGGATTCATCTGAAATCACTGAGCCACAAACCCCGAATTCTGGAGGGGATTCTGGAGGGGATTTGGAATCCGAGGGGGCTGAAGATGAAACATACATGAAACAGTCTTTTGGGGCGGAGGGTAAGAGCCCGGCAAAGAATGTGCAGTCACTGACTGAGCCTGAAACAGAAACACGTGAAAGTGAAACAGAAACACGAAAAAGCGAGACAGGTGAAACAGAAATACGTGAAAGTGAGACAGGTGAAACACGCGCAAAGACTGTTTCAGTACGGGACAGGTCTACTTCAGTGCATACATCTGAAAGTCCTGCACATGGAACATGGTCTGAAACACCCCGAATCGGGCAAAAGGATGAAACACCGGGATTGGAAGATGGAAGGTTAGGAGATGGAGGGTTAGGAGATGGAGGGTTGAAAGGTCCTGAACATAAACTCCGTCCTCTGTTGAATACGAAAGTGCCTCGGTCTCTGCTGCCTCCTCTAGCAGCTTCCACTCCTCTTCGGGATACGTACCTGTGCCCACCAAGTCCATCAGTGGATGAAACGATGCCTCTTCTTTCTGGAGATGAACGAGACTTGGAAAGCGGGCGTCCTGCACAGAAGACACCCATAAGGGCCAGGTTTGTCCTTTCATTGGCTGCTCTTGTTGCTTTGGCTCTACTAGCGTATTTTGCGCTTGCGTCTTTGAATGTTTCGGATATCTTGGAGCAGGGCTTCAGTCCAAATGCTGAAAGCGTGTCGGTATTATCGGTGGATGATGACGGGGTCTGTGTGCAGGTCGTGGCCAGCATAGCGTCCCACTATTCTCTGATCCGCAACCCTCTTCTGAGGTTTTCCATGTACATGGCTGCTGCTATAGTCGGCAGTGTTTCGGTGGCTACTGCAGATAAATGTCACGTTTACGTGGGTGCAAGAGGCTTGAAGCCCACGCACGTGATCAGCGCCTCTGTGCCCCGGATTCCGCTCAATTTGGCCAATAACCGAATTTCTCAGCTCCTGTTCAATACCAGCCTTGTGTTGCAAACGCATGGACTTGCCGTTTTGGGTAATTACTTCGATCTGTGTCTGCTGCCTCCGCTGGAGCTTGAAGTGTCGGTGAAATTGGACCCTGTGCTCCGGAAAAGCCTCTTCAAATACACAAGAAAGGATGAGATCTTGAGCCGCAAAGTGCCGTTGAATTTCTCCGAGTTGGCGGCGTTGCAACTTAAAAACCTCTCGCTTTCTCTAAGTGAAGAGGAACTCCGCCTTAGTGTATCTGCATCTAGTCCCCAAAAGGTGCCTGCTCATTACCGGCTTCAGAAATTGCAGTGGGAGCTTTCTGTGCCTGATTGTGACTCAAAACTCTGTCGTTTGGGCGTTTTTAATACCAGCGGTGTGCATATAACACCCGCCTCCATTCCCACCACCAACGTCGACTTGCTTGTTTCGGAAGTGGCTCCGGAATTGGTTAAGGAGTGCCTGGATGGATTTTCTCCCTTTAACAAATTCATGAGCTCTTTGGCCAATGACAACATGCTTCGTGCCTATGTGAACACCAAGCCAGGCCAGGACCTTCCCCAATGGCTTCTGGGGTTTCTCCAGATACCCCACAAGGTGGCGCTTCCTATTCCGGCGGATCTCCAGCTTTTCGAGCCGTTTTTTCCAGAAATAAAGTCGGTTTTTGAGGACTTGAGAGTAGAAGTTTTCACCAAGGATGAAAAACTCTCGGCAGTGGTCAGCACAAAGGCAACGGTGGCCATGGATATTCCACTCAAGTCATCTGGCTTCTATGCACAAGCATCCAGGGTGAATTATACCATACATTTTTATGGCCCTAGAAGGAAAAATGAAGAGATAGAATACGAAGATAAAGAAACTGAACAAAGGAAGAGAGGGGTGGGCCAAGAAATGGTGAGTTTCAGTGATTTGGAAGGCCAGGTTTCTTTTTCCGTTGACGAAAAAAAACCCTACACCAATGCAATTGCTTGGTTTCCTAATACGGAAGTGGAGGTCAAGAACTCTACTGAGTTGGGCCGTCTTTTGAGTACCTTTCTAAATGGAGGTTTCGAACTTCCGCCTTGGTCTGCTCATATCTTACAGGCGGACATTCTGCTGAAGCTCCTAACCACTCGGATCAAGGACTTGGTATTCCAATCCAAGCATCTTATTGGAGCCCAAACCATTGGAAGATCGATTATCGATAAGTTCATGGCCAATATGCAGACCAAAGTGGAGAACATCGTGGTCTCTTCAACAAGCAAAACCGGCCTTGAAATCGTGGTGGATTTCGAAATCTCCAATTGTTTAAATGTGACTTTGGCAGTCCCAGAGATGATGGGCTTTGAAGTTTCCTACAATGGAACAGCGATTGGAGAAGCGGAGATATCTGGTTTTGCTCTTGAAGAGGGTGAAGAGAGACAGAAATTGTCTACACTGTTGAGTCTTTTCTACGAGTCCGAACTGCAACGGGTGATGGTGGAGGAGTTTTTGAGTCACGTGATCTCCGGATCCAACTCAACGTTTATTGGAGTTGGGGGAAGAAAAGGGGACGATCCGCTTTCCCAAATGCTCCAGGAGGTTGTGATTAGCGGCTTGAAGATCCCTCAAATCGACTACGGAAAGGACCCAGAGTTGTATAGAGGAATGGTTGCAAGTCCCGGAGTGCATATAAGCACAGATCTGCACATAAATGGCCAGGCCACACCAAAAATCGCCTCTACACGCAGTCCGTTCCTTATTGGGGCTACGATCCATCTTTGGAGTTCAGAGATCGAGGTGACTCTTCTTAACCCCCTTTCCAACATGGAGATCAATGCCCGCATCGAAAGCTGCATTGCTAACTACGATGGGCACATGTTAGCACATATCGAGCATAGCGAGGTAGTGGTGGTGCCTCCCGGAGTGTATAGAACGCCCCGGATTCCCATTGAAATCTCCAAAGGGATCGGAGCAGATATTCTTCGTCGGGCATTAAACGGCGACTTGGCCGTGGATGTGGTGGCGGAGATTCTGGTGCTCATTGGGGATTTTCCTGCAGAGGTGGTGTACAGAGGTTCGGGGCTCACCGCCCAAATCAAGATTTAAGAGCCTTGTGAAAAAATAATGCATTATGAACAAAGTGCTGAGGAATACTGAACAAAGGGCTGAGGAATAATGAACAAAGGTGCTGGCTGGTGTGGGCACTACCATGTTTAAAACAAATCCATTGTTGCCGGTCACGTGATGTTTATTTACGTTCGAGACGGCGTGGCTAAAAATAGTCAGTCGGGCGTGCGCCACCCTCGAAGGCCTGCACAGAACACCCCAAACCGCACGCTTTACTTTTTTTCCCACACTGCCTTTTCCCACCACATCACTCGTTTCTTCATATCTCCACCATCATCATGTACGGCTTAAAGATCTCCGCCCTCGTTGCCCTCGCTGCCTCCGTGCACCAAGTCGCCGCTGCCCCTCCTGCCTGTTTGTTGGCCTGTGTCGCCCAGACCCAGAAGGCTTCTTCGTGTGACAGCTTGAGCGACTTATCGTGTATCTGTTCTTCCGAGCAAAGCGCCGTCTACAAGTGCTTGGACCTGATCTGCCCTAACGGTGACGCTGACACTGCCAAGGACGCCTTCACTGACTCTTGCGGAGGAAACCTTTCTTCTTCGTCCGCTTCTACATCTACATCTTCGGCTTCGGTTTCTTCTTCGTCTAAGGCTTCGTCTGACGTTGCTTCGTCTAAAGAAGTTTCGGTTACTCCTTCTGCTTCTGCTACCACGGCTTTGGACCCTGCTGCTATGTCCGCTGCCAGAGCTTCCGAGGTGTCTTCGGTGGCCTCTGCTGCTTCTGCTGCTGCTGAGGCTGCCAGAGCCAAATCCAGCTCTTCTGCTGCTGCTGCTTCTTCGGCCGCCAGCTCTGCCAGAAACCAGTCCAGCTCTGCTGCTTCTTCCGCCACCGCCACCGTTGTCCCAACTGGTGCTGCTAACCACATCGGCCAATCCATTGGTGCTGCTGCCGTGATTGGTCTCGTTGGTGCTTTGTTGTAAGGAAGTTAGGGAAAAAATTTATTCATGGCAATGAATTGTTTTGAAGTTTCATACCCGGTGCTGTAGACAGCATCGTCGAATAAAAATAAGGGGAAGGAATCTTGTACTTTCATGAAGGCTAGGCTAGTTTAGCCCAAGTACTATTCTGTCCATTTTGTCTAATCTTTCGATTTTGTCTAGTTTTGTCTAATTCTGTCCGTTCTGTTCAATAGCCCTATAGTCCTGTTTTCTATTCTGCCCTACTCTACGTCTACTCGATTAGTATTCTATTACTGTTTCTGCCCTATAGTCTAATTTGTTCTATAGTCTATTTTATCCTTCAGCCTATTTTATCTATAGTCTGTTTTATCCTATAGTCCATTTTATCCTTTAGTCTTTCTACCCGATCTTGTGTCATGTTCACGTTTATCGCAGCCAATGTCATCAAGCAGTCTGTAGAGTAGTCACTTTTATACACTCCGTAGTAGCCTGAGTTGATACTATAGAGTTTAAAAGGGGCTGACTCATAGAGGGGATGTATTGATGCCACGTGTCGATCAAATTTGCTGTCGTTAATCGCTCGTCAATATTTGTTATTGTTTTTATTGTTTTCGTCAATGATTGTCAATGAATGTTTTTATTGTTCGCCACTGTTTGCCATTGTTCGGTGGGGTGCGACTGGAGGTGCGGAAGTTGCTGCTAAAAAAAAGAGAACAAATTCTAGGCCGAGGTCGCGGCGGGGGGCCTTATATATTACCAAGGCTACATATTCGCAGCCATGCAAGCCCCTGACCACTGTGCATATGTTTCACAAAAAGCAGCATCGACACTATAAAAGGACGCCTTTCCTCTTGAATCCGCATGAATTTTTATAGGTGTATATGATGGCTTTATTAAACAAAGACAAGACAGACAATATAAGAGACTCAAGTTCCGTCTACTCTGATAACTCCTAAAGGCAGTCTAGACTATTACAGTGCATTCATGAATCGAGCATCAACAATCGAGAATCAACAATTGAGCATCAATCAATCTGGTGTATCTGACACTGGTGCATCTCTAGTCTTTGTCTTGCTTTATTCAGTGTACTCAGTGTACTAGTCTTGATTATTATAGTTGTTCTGGTCGTGTATTCTTGCAGTCGAAATAAAGTGATAACATATAATTTAGGGGATACACCCATTCAATTGTCTCCACAAGTGACCGAGTTTAATAGAGAAAGAGAATCAACTTCACATAACTCAGTCAAGTTGGTACAGACTATAGAGAGACTAATAGTCTACAGACGATACTACCGCTACTATTACCTACAATTGTGGGTATGTTGGTGTCTACTACTGGCACTCGTGTCTAGTTGCTAGATGGTATCGCTCGTCAGTACCGGTGAAAGCCGTGTGTTTTCAAACCCAAGACTAAATCATCAACGGTTGCCAAGAAATCAAAGGATATAACAAACAAACAAAAGAAGAAAACAATACAAAGAGGAGTTCAGAGAATAATACAATTACCAAGGAGACTACGCTACACTATTGATGATACACTTATACAGTGCAACCACTATTACTAACAATACTACCAATACTAACAATACTAACGATACTGGTGATACTAATAATTTTGGAAATACTAATAAATTTTGGTACTAGTGACAGTGGTATTGACTACATGCTATCATTCCATAGACGATAATGATTCCATTGATAAGAGTGGTCACAAAACACGCCAGTCACATTCCATATACCTAACATGATTGTCCAATAAGTGATTCTATCTTAAGAAAGATACCGAATTAATATGCAACCCATTACTCCCCCAACTCTCAGGCTCATTACTCATACTCATGCTCACGAATATTTCTCATACTTTTGGCGGTATCAGCTATAGTCATTATAGTCATTGGAACCTTTGTTTTATTCATTTGTTACAAGCGAAATATTCCATTCTCGCTTCACTCTTCACTACTCCATACTTTACTAACTACCCCATATTTTAATAACTACTCCATACTCCATACTTTATACTCTAAGCTCTAAGCTCTAAGCTCTAAGCTCTATTCAATTTTCAGTACTGCATATTTAAACTCACTGTATGATGCTCATAAAAAAATAATTCATGTCTTCATTTTGCATAAATCTATTTTTTTATTCTTTAAATGTATTCGGATTCTAAGTCTTAAAATAAGTTAAATATGAGATAAAATATATTAACAATAATAAAGTGAACAAATTCTATCCTATTCAAATTAGGAGCATAATAATAAACAGCAATGCTTCAACGGTGTTGCAATGTCTTTATATGCAGTTCCTAAAACAACCATACTAAAATTCTACTGAGTCAATTGGTAATTCTNAATGTCTTTATATGCAGTTCCTAAAACAACCATACTAAAATTCTACTGAGTCAATTGGTAATTCTACATCACCATGATTTGGGAATATTGAGCCAAAGAGCAGTTAAGGATTGCTTGCAACCATGCATAGATTCAGCCAGACTGCCCAGACAATTTCACATCGTGCCACGTGGAAAAAGCTTATAACCTTTAAATTAATCATTTCACCAAGTACTTGAGAGAAAACTGCAATCTCCCCAAATGTCTCTCCAAGACCCACTACATGCAGGACACATAACAGAACCCATCACACTATATGAAGTACACGTACAACATAAGGAAGACTCCGGGTACCAATATTGACACTATATGCAAGACACCTAGCAGAAACCGCGATTCCAGTACTGTCACTATTTGCAGGACACCTACCAGAAACCGCGATAACGGTATTGACACTATATGCAAGACACCTAGCAGAAACCGCGATTCCAGTACTGTCACTATTTGCAGGACACCTACCAGAAACCGCGATAACGGTATTAACACTATATGCAAGACACCTAGCAGAAATCACGATCAGTATTGATACTATATGCAAGACACCTACCAGAAATCACGATACCGGTATTGAGACTATCACGAGGGTGTCATTTAGAACACCAAGTTACTCAAGTTTCTCGACAGATCTGAACTTCAAAAGCGACTTTTCCGTGAATTTAACACCTTCTCCAGGAGATTCATCAGCCGTAGTACTAAATTTGATAACGACACCGCTCTTTTTGAGCCATGTTTAGATAAGTCGCGCACCACACCCGTACACCAATGGATCCTCACCCGCAGGAATTTGCACCCAACCAAAGCACCATTTCTGGATGTCCAGTCAGGAGACATTAGCGGCCCACATGTCTATAGCATAGTCTATTATTTATTCCATGAAAACTCTCTTCATTTTTATGGGTGCAAAAAAATTGTGCATTCATCCCCGATACACACACTTCAGGTTCCCGTAATTATGCCAAAAGCCTTCATCGCATCTGCTGGGTCATGTTCTTCCCAAAGTAGCTTTTCAGGTATGAGGTGTTTCTTCTGAAGCCGCATCTCGGGCCTGCTAGTAAATGGATTATGGTGCACTAACTTTTGATACATGCCATGTGAGATTTTGATTTTTTGGTAGGCCTACCAAATTTTGTTTGTGATGCATCCCTACCAAAAATCATATTTGTAGTCGGGGCTACCCTA
>NKZZ01001951.1:0-11679 GCA_002370815.1 Metschnikowia hamakuensis | reverse complement strand
GAAGGCATGATAAACAAATTGCTTCTTCAAGCCAGGTTGCTAAGAGAGGTATCAACCACGAATCAGCCCTCAGTTAAAAACTCCGGAAAGCGCACCACGGTTAATTCGAAAACTCAAGGGACTGGGTCCAAAACAAACAATCAAAATCAAACTAGGGGGCTCCGTCGGTATAATTCTTTCTTCAGATAAAAGAATTAATACCGTCGTCGATAGAACGGCTCAAATTAAGCGACGTACTTTTTGTCTTAGATAAAGAGGGGTTTTGGTGGGGGTTTTGGTGTGAGTTTTGGTGCGAATTTTGGAGATTTGGTGGGAGTCTTGGTGCGACTTCTGGAGAGTTTGGTGCGACTTCTGTTGGTGCGAAATCTGTTGGTGTACGGGTTTTGGTGCGATTGGTGCGAGTTTTGACCCACTCAAATGGAGAGCGCGGTGGCAATCACAACTTCATTACCATGACCACTCTAGAGGAATTAGACCAGGACGATACGTTCCAAGCCGAGATCTCCAACTCCTCCACGCAGGATATCATCAACCGCACAAAGCTCTTATACAATGACATCCAGGTGATGTACTCGGAGTCGCAGCGTCTCTCGCACGAAAAGGCCGTCATGACCGAGCGCATCAAGGATAACCAGGAGAAAATCAACAACAACAAGCAATTGCCGTATTTGGTGGGTAATGTGGTGGAGATCTTAAATATTGATGCAGAGAAGGAGGCCGTGGAGCAAGGCGCCAATGTTGATACTGATGCAGCTAGACTGGGGAAACTGGCGGTCATCAAGACTCTGACTCGGCAGACGATTTTCTTGCCGCTTGTTGGGTTGGTTGCGCCGGAGACGTTGAAACCAAACGATTTGATTGGCGTTAATAAGGATTCTTACCTTATTTTGGATACCTTGCCTTCGGAGTACGACTCGAGGGTTAAGGCCATGGAGGTGGACGAGAAACCCACAGAGGATTACTCCGATATCGGGGGGTTGGATAAACAGATTGAGGAGTTGATTGAGGCCGTGGTGTTGCCCATGAAACAGGCTGAGAAGTTCAAGACTTTGGGAATTAAGCCTCCCAAAGGTGCTCTCATGTACGGGCCTCCGGGTACAGGAAAGACGTTGCTTGCTAGGGCATGTGCAGCGCAATCCGGCGCTACGTTTTTGAAGTTGGCGGCTCCTCAATTGGTGCAGATGTTCATTGGTGATGGTGCCAAGTTGGTGCGTGATGCTTTTGCTCTTGCCAAGGAGAAATCCCCCACCATCATCTTCATTGATGAATTGGATGCCATTGGAACAAAGCGTTTCGACTCGGACAAATCCGGTGACAGAGAGGTGCAGCGGACCATGTTGGAGTTGTTGAACCAGTTGGATGGCTTTGGCTCCGACGACCGGGTCAAGGTCTTGGCCGCTACCAACCGTGTGGATACCCTCGACCCGGCATTATTGCGTTCGGGACGGTTGGACAGAAAAATCGAGTTCCCGTTGCCTTCGGAAGAAGCCCGTGAGTCTGTGTTGAAGATCCACGCCAGAAAGCTCAACTGCGACAGTTCCTCGGTGAATTGGAGGGAGTTGGCTCGGTCCACCGATGAGTTTAACGGTGCCCAATTGAAAGCCGTGACTGTGGAGGCTGGAATGATTGCTTTGAGAAACGGTAAGTCCATCATCCGCCACGAGGACTTTGTCGAGGCCATTGGCGAGGTGCAGGCCCGTAAGTCGAAGTCGGTCAACTTCTACGCATAATCGAGGGCTGGTTATGTCCTCTGGATCTTGTCAAGATCAAGAAAAGAGATGAGGCCAAATGACCGGATCAAGCGGATTTATTGATCTGGCACTCTCTTGATGGGATCATGATATCATCGATATCAAGAAAAACTTGTGCCGTTTGGAGCAACGAGGATCTAGGCAATCTCTAGCTTGATTATCTGGATCTAGATCAATTTATGAGGGAAGTGAAACCATTCAGATACAAAGTATCATATACAGGGATTGACACACAGGGATTGACATACAGGGATTGACAAACAGGGCTTAAGTATAGGGATATACAGCCTGATCCAGAATCTCATCTCTAACGTATGGTGATACGTGGCGAAAAACCCACCACAAATGGAATCTGCAACGGTGAGCACATGAAAATGATTCATCTGAACTATTCATAAGTCTAATTCAAGATTCAACCACGAACCCGTCTGAACTACCGCAGGTAGAACAGCAGAGTACAGTACTATAGTACTACTCGTACCATCCAGTGAACTGTAGTGTTCAGTAACTGTAGATGTAGTCAGACATGGCCCTTCCCAGTTTATGATGACGCAGTTCGGCATATAAGCACGTAAGGTCATAGCTTTAGCCTGAACTATCGTATAGGACCATCCAGGATAGTAATAGATCCATCAGGAGCTAAAGTATTTTGTCTGGTTCATACGTACCAGCAGAATCTACAAACAATTGTTAGTAAGACAGCATGAGCTTATCTGCAAGATAATTACTATGTGCAGGTCTGCTTGGGGTCGGTTTTTGGCCCCCCAGCAACGGTGGCAAGACAATATTTGAGCCAATAGTTTTTATGCTGCTTCAAAAATATTCTGCCAAGTTTCAGCTATTTCTATAGAGTGTGGGGCGAAAAAGTTAGCGATTACTCCGTGCCTTATATGCAGGATGTTGAACGTTTGTATACACGCGGTCATAATCTGGTACTTGAGTCTCATTGGCTTCCAATAACGCCTTTAAGTAAGGAACTTCTGTAGTCATTTCTTCTGCTTGTATTTATTGTTTTCTAGTCTAGGGAATCCTTATTCCTTATCACAAGCTGAACTTGATCTTATATG
Organism: Metschnikowia hamakuensis; assembly: GCA_002370815.1. Taxonomy (NCBI): domain Eukaryota; kingdom Fungi; phylum Ascomycota; class Pichiomycetes; order Serinales; family Metschnikowiaceae; genus Metschnikowia; species Metschnikowia hamakuensis. The sequence continues at coordinate 8,861 of NKZZ01001951.1, read as the reverse complement.
CAGGATGTTGAACGTGAGGACCCAGTACATCGGAGCATATAAGCATGTCCAGAAGAACTTTGTCTTTTACATGCAGGAGCCATCGGGAGCCACCGGGTGGCGTGGCCCCGATCGGCAACGGCGCGAATATATAAGGAGGTCCCCTTCATAGGGTTTTACGGGCAACGAATCAGCTCAGTTAAGGACCAGTACTAGTTTCAGACAGACCAGTACATCCCAAGATTGACGTGGCAAAAAGTGCCAAGGCTGACTAGAGTGTTAGAAACCAATTTCGTAATAGTTCCAGTTTATGAACTTGAACCAGGGGTTAAAGGTCAACAGTGAGAAATGGGTGCGAGATATGGCATATTTTTGTATCCGCTCTTCTAGCTCCGGTGCGCCTTAAGTGACCATACCCCGGGAATGTCGAAGAAATGAAGAAATTAAAAAATTAAAATTGGCTGGCCGCAGATCTTCCCCTCGTGTGAAGCTCAAATCAGCAGGTCATAAAAATATATATAAGTTCCCTGAATTCGGAATACCAAGTTTCCTGCATACCCCTCCTTCTTCTTAAAGTCGCCCGAAACTGGCCCTGACTTATCGCACCATACACTCCACCCCTGTTCAACTCCACATAACCTGATTTGCCAAAGATCCTTTTCAAACTCAACATCTTTCAAACTCAACATCTTTCAAACTGGAAGAAAGGAAGAAATGAAGAAATTAAAAAATGAAGAAATTAAAAAATGAAGATTTGAAGAAATTAAACATTAAAAAATGAAGAATTTAAAAAATGAAGAAATTGCCTGATTCCATCTTTTGGGGGGGGACCTCATCCAAGTGTGCTTAGTGGAATCTCACCATACATTAATGAGAGACTGTGCGTCGTCATGCGCACTGTTCACAGCTCAAATTGTTCCCACCAAACCATTGCGAATTCCTCTACTTAAACCATTTTCTACTCAAACTTTTTTTATTGAAACCAAAATTTACTGAAACACTATTTTAGTAGAAAAAGACTCGGTAGAAAAAGATTTGGTAGAAAAAGATTTGGTAGAAAAAGATTTGGTAGAAAAAGATTTGGTAGAAAAAGACTCGGTAGAAAAAGACTCAGTAGAAAAAGACTCAGTAGAAAAAGATTAGTCAGTCTTGAAACGGGATTTCTGTAATTTTTAGTAACGGAAACCCAGTCAAAAGTGCCAAAAAATGAGAAAGAGCGAACAGAGAACCAAACCCAAAACCAAAACCAAAAGCCAAGATTAATTTGGCTTTGCTGTGAGGATAGAGCTTGCCCGAATTCCTCATCTTAGGAGTTGAAAGGGACGGGACTATGGAGCTACCATAACGGCCACAATTTTCTTTGTTTTAAATATTATCATATAAAAACGTTTAGCTAAAATTTATAGTATTAGCGTAACATAATATCTAACGGTGTATCCTTCGGTGGGTATTGCACTTTAGCGAAAGCACCTGTATCGTGCACTGCGGAGGGTGCTCTGTACCTCTGCTCACAGTTTATGTAAACTATTTTGTTTACTTGTACCTACCACTTTTATCCTCCAATATCTTCAGAAAATAGATTGATATTAAAATAAACCGAATTTCTCCAAACATTTCATTCAAATATTCAATCAATTAATTCTTATCTTACCTGAGTGTTTGACTCCCGACCTAATTTTCGGACTCCCCACCTCATTTTCGGACTCAGCCATTTTATGGACTCAGCCAATTAGTGGACTCAGCCATTTAGTGGACTCAGCCAATTAGTGGACTCAGCCATTTTATGGACTCAGCCATTTAGTGGACTCAGCCATTTAATGGACTAAACCAATTTCATGGACTAAATCAATTTCATGGAATGAACTGATTTTTCGAAACTCGGGTACGGCATTTGAAGCCCCAGTCTTAGACGAAATCGGTTCCTAGAAATGGCTTGGTTTCTGAACATCATCATCATGACCAGACCATAAGTTCCATTCCCATGAATTCCATGTCAATGATTGGCCACAATTTAATGAGTAATCAGGCACCTCAACAACAACGTGTTAGTACCTTCTCCAGTGATAGTCGTAGTAGTTGCAGCCAAACAGCTGGAACCTCTGATCAGATTAATCAAACAGCTGAAACTCAAGAGACCCAGTCTAATGAAGCAGAGCCCGTGGAGTCAGAGCCCGTGGAGTCAGAGCCCGTGGAGTCAGAGCCCGTGGAGTCTACGGAAGCAAATGGTACAGGAGATCATGAAGAGAGCGAGGCAGACTCTTCCTCAGAAACAGGACCAGAAGTGACCGATTTGTTTTTGCCATCCGACGATGAAAATGGTATGGGTCATAGCGAAGAAGCCGCAGACCCAGACTTCGAACTGCAAACCGAGAGGATCGGACTGAAACCCCGCAACTTAAGGAGCAGCACAGTCCAAAAAGAGCAGGCTAAGCACCTTCAAGTCGGTCGCGATCTTGTAAATACCAACCAAGCTTCGAGAAAAACAGGAAGGTTGGAGGGAATTGATAACGATGGTCCCGGTGCAGGAAGACGAAGCAGAACGAGAAAAGAAGGGAACAATGCTAGTCGATCGGGAGCAACGAGAGAGACTAGGCAAGCCAAAGAGACGAAAGAGATGACTGCAATGAGAAAGAAGGCCGAGCAAAGAGAGTCTCGGCAAAACGAGCTCATGAAGGCGGTTCTTCTCGGAGGAGAACTTACGGAGGAGGATTTGGAGATTGCTCTCGACCGACTTCTTGAAGGCCACCAAAAATGTAGGTGCTAGTTAAAGTGCTAGTGGATTTTGGAATCTCCACTAAAACCGTGTTGTTCTGATTAGGGCCTCCAGTAATAGTAGTTGAGGTGGTGGAAAGGTTGAGGTATTTTGAGGGTAGATTGGGATTTCGCACCCTGGTTCTGTTTTTTAGGATAAAGTGAGGATGCGATAGAGAAAAGTGAGGATGCGATAGAGAAAAGTGAAGATGCGATAGGGAAAAGTGAAGATGCGATAGAGAAAAAAAGCATAAAAAGCGATTTCTTAGTTCCATAAAAAAATACCTCCTTTTCTTACTTTAATCTATAGAAAATTGTGGGTTGAAAAATGTGGGGTTGAAAAATGTGGGGTTGAAAATTGTGGGTTGAAAATTGTGGGTTGAAAAATGTGGGTTGGAAATTGTGGGTTGGAAAATGTGGGTTGAAAATTGTGGGTTTGAATTGATTTGGCTTACGGAAAATTGGGTGGTATTTGAGAAGCCACTCTAAGATTCGCACGCTGCGCTGCTCTTCCATACAGGACAGAGTTCCTCCAGATACATTGCGCGAAGGTCTCGTAGTTAGCACTACTAAATGTCATTCCACTCTCCACATACCAATGAATATATCTATATGTATGTTGTCTCAACATCCTTTGTACCTTTCTTGAACCTTCCATTAGAACCTTCATCAACTTAGTTGTCACTGTCACACCACCCTGGGGACATCCCCCAACCATAGTGTCTCTCTGCTGCCCTTAGATATCTCCTTTCTTGAAACTTCCTTAGACTGATTCCATGGAGCTCTGATCTGAGCACTTTCGACAGCCATGATATTGGACCACTTAGACATATTATTAGGTATGCAGATCTCGACTCTCATTTCGGTGTTTCACTTTTGTATCTGTATCTGTATCTGTATCTGTATCTGTATCTGTATCTGTATCTGTATCTGTATCTGTATCTGTTTCCTCTATTAGTTTACAGACAGACCAGTACACCCCAAGACTGACGTGGCAACGAAGGGCCACGCTGACGAGAGTGTTGGAAACCAATATCGTAATAGTTCCAGCTTATGAACTAACCAAGGGTTAAAGTTCAACAGATTTACCATTGGCTTGAGATCTGGGGTTTTCTTTTGATGTGCATTGCTACCGTGCAGGTGTTTTTGATGGGGAAATCGTGGAAGGTATGGAGTGAGAATTTGGACATTCACCGGTGCGAAGGTGCATATAAATGAGAAAACAAGCCGTGGAAAGGATTAAAAGGTCATCTTATATTTTCCAGACCATGTAAAACTCCAGAAAATGAATCTTAAAAAGAGTCTCCTAAAAAGAGTCCAAAAAAGAGTCTCCTAAAAAAGTCTTAAAAAAAGTCTTAAAAAAAGTCTCTAGATTTGAAGGAATCTGCTTGGCGAGTTTAATATAGGCCGGCCTGCATACAACTAAGGGTATCTCGTAACGGGCTTCCCCAGGTATTCACAAGATGCGGATAATAACTCCGGAACAAACAACTGTCCACGTTGGAATTCCATGAACAAACTTAAAAAATCTATGAACAAAGTTTAATAATTCCGTGTCCCACCCAAAAAAAAAAGTATTCATTCTGGGTACTTTGGTGCTTGGTGCTTTCCCTGCATTTGGAACTTTTCCTGTATACAGAACTATGTCCTGCATACAATTTCATTTCCTGCATGTGGTACTTCTTTCCTGCATTCAAGGTACAATATATATCACCCGATCCCCTTTAAATCTGCAAAAACATCATGAAAATACGGAATTTCTGGAAATTCTCTCTCTTAACCACCACGGTTTGGGCCCAACCCAACATCGGGCCCACAGTCAATTTCTATGCCAAAGTAGACAACATTTTGGTGCCTCTTCATGGGACTCGGTACACTTTCGATGGAAAACTCACGCATATCTTGGTCTACGAGGCTGAAAATAAAAACCTTGGTCCTACATCGTTTTCGTGGAAAGAAAACTTGGTTTCCACCAAAGAAACAACATCCCTGGGTTTTTTGGCGCTTTTCAGAAACTACTTGGCCATGGCGCCCTCTATGCAGGCCACCAGTTGGTTTTTGGATGTGGAAGGACGAATCACCAATGTGCCGTTTTATGCGTGTGACCGATTCAACGATGGAAAGCGGTACATTAAATTTGGGGAAATTAGCCTTATTTCGGAAAAGTGTGTTCCGGTGGAGATTTACCTTCTTCAGCCCGACGGAATGCCTCCGAGAAGTAGTCCTGAGCCCAAAACGATTTCTGGAAGAAAAAATTTAGGGACGGCGAAAGTTGCTTCTCTTTCTACTCCGCATGTATTTGTTGTTAAAGTTGGAGGCAAAAAAATGGCACTCTCCGAACACGAAGTAAGGCCTGGAGTAAAAGGCTTACTGTATGCAGTCCTGCGGGCCGAATCCGAAGAACCGGCTCCATTTCTCTTGGAAAATAACATGGCCATCCCCATAAACCAGCACATTACGGGTAAATTGGGCGTGGAAAAACACCAGTTTGTTTCTGGAGAAGTTTCTGGACTCAGGTTGGATTTTGGCCCCGAAATGAAGCTTCAAAATGGACCGTTCTACTCTTGTAGGCTTCCAGGAGGTTCCAGAAGGGGAATTTTCCATAAAATCGGGTCCCCAGATACGCCAGATTGTGTTGTTGTGGACATTTACTTTTTGCCTTTGGAAGAAATCGGTGAAAAGGCCCAAACCCGGGGAAAACCGTCTCTTTATTACCCCAACCAAGCCTTAGAGTTTTACGCCAAAGTCAACGGCAGTTTCGAGCCACTTTTTGCCATCCCAAACATTCTCAGAATGCAGATTTCCCATGTTTTGGTCTATGAAGCCCTGGATGTGAGCACCACCAAAGCCACGGTGTTCACTTTGGAGAACCACCAAGTTTATACGCAGGACACGGAAACTCCAGGGTTTTTCAGGCTTTATTTCGAACATTTGGCGTTCAATAATGTTATTTATCCAAGCACTTTGGATTTGAACAGCGAAGGAAGGCTTTTAAACGATGTTTTTTACTCGTGTGATTTTTCCCAGGGCCAAATCCGGTTTATTCGCTTTGGAAAACGCTGGGAATTCTCCTCCAAGTGTTTTCCCGTGGAAATTTATCTTTTAGCAAAAGACCCTCCAAGTCTTATTAATTCCGAGGGAAAAGCTCCAGGTTTAAATTCCCAGGAAAAAGCTCCAGGTGTAAATCCCGTGGGAAAAGCTCCAGGTTTGAACTATATGCAGGAAATGGATTCCGGGGAAGAAGGCACTGGGAAAAAAGGCATTGGAGAAGAAGAGACCGAGTTTGAGGAAAAAACGGAGGAATGGCCTGGTAATTTCAAAAGTTCCCAAGGATTAGTGCCAAACCCCGGTTCCACGGCTCACTGGGAGAATTCCTTGGTTCTCGTGGCCGCATTCAATGGCACCGTCAAGCCCCTCTGCAGTTTTTTGTACGGAGAAAAAAACACGAAAAAAAGTCTCTTGACGTACGGAAACCGGAAAAAAGTCCCCGTGAAGTTTTCCTTCCAGGGAAATTTTGTCCGCACAGAAACCACGTCCACGCCCGGAAACGTAGGGTTCGTGGAGGACTTTTTAGGGTTTGGCCCGGGGGTTCCCGGGATGAAAATGAAATTCGACCGGGGAAAAAGGCTCCGCAACGGCCCGTTCCGGTCATGTTTGATTCCGGCAACAAAAGAATATTTTGTTTCCAAGGGTCACTCGGATTGTCCTGAGGTGGACATTTATCTCTGGCCATACCATCGAAGTGGAGGGCCGAGGGATGATTTGGAGAGCGAACCAGATTTGAAAAAAAAAGGGGAATTTAGTGAAGGTGTTGAAACCGACGATTTGAAGGGTTTAGAAAAAGACCTTTTGGAAAAAACCGGTTTGGTAAAGTATACTGACGGTGGATTTATGGCTGGAAATGGAATGGTTCCAGGACCTCAGCTGCGAAATCCTGCAGAGAGACACGGGACGGATTCTCAAGATGCGACGTCTGCACCCAACAGCGCGACTCCCAGCACCTCCATCTTCTTACGTCTTGTAATGAGTTTTCGCATCCACTGGAACGGATGTGATTGGCCTACAATCACGGCAATTGGTGCGGAACTTCACACCCCTTGGCCACAAGAAATCCAGTAGTCAAAAACAGCTTCCACTACCACTGACTTCCTTANAATACTGACACTGAGTTCCTTGTATAATACTACCACTGAGTTCCTTATATAATACTGACACTGAGTTCCTTGTATAATACTACCACTGAGTTCCTTATATAATACTGACACTGAGTTCCTTGTATAATACTACCACTGAGTTCCTTATATAATACTGACACTGAGTTCCTTGTATAATACTACCACTGAGTTCCTTATATAATACTGACACTGAGTTCCTTGTATAATACTACCACTCTGACCTTCCTTACATAATACTGACACAGACTTGGTAAAATTTCAACCCATCCGATTCCTTCGTTAATTGCGTAAGCTCGGATAAGGCGGTCGAGCAATTGGTTAGTTGGTTCGGTCTGTCCATCTGTTTGTGGATGACCAGCGGTACTGAAGACAAGTTTCGTACCGACCATGTGGTTCATGACATTCCAAAATCCTTCGGTAAAACGAATGTCACGATCACTAATAATCAGTTTGGGAAAGCCGTGATGTTTGACCACATTGTCTAAGAATAAACCAGTACACCCTAAGATTCGAGAACCGATCAACAACAACCAAAATCATATTTAAGCTATCTCTTCCTGGAGGAAAATCATATTTAAGCTATCTCTTTCTGGAGGAAAATCATATTTAAGCTATCTCTTCCTGGAGGAAAACCAGTGGTTAAATCGAGACTGATTGATTCCCAGGTTCATTCGCGACGGGTAATGATTGTAATAACTGCTGGGTGGAAGAAGTGAGATGTTTGCTGGTTTGGCATACGTGACACGTATCCACATATTTTCTCACTTGTTTGAATAAGCCACGCCAATAAACAGTAGCTGCCATCAGGATGTACGTTTTGTACGTATCAAAATGTCTTGAAAACGGTGGTTCATGGAAAGAGGCAATTAATCTGATTCTTTCGGGAGTGTTGGGTATACAGAGACGAGGTTCTGTATGATCAATACCAACGGTAGGTTTGAAACGGAGTGCGCCGTCATCGTCAATTCCGTATTTTGCTAGCTTTGCGGGAGAGATGTTTGACGTAGGCGTCGTTCCTTTTTTGCAGTAGAGGTAAATCTCTTTGAAGTCTGGGTCAGTTAAGTAGTCTGCCTCAGTTAAGTAGTCTGCCTCAGTCGGTGGGGTATATTGACTTTCAAACGAAGTCGTGTGAAGGAGATTGATACCTAGAGAATATCCCCAGTAATAAAGTAGTATAGTTAAAAATAGTACAATACCGTGAAAGTGCAATTCATAGTACTACCACTGACCTTATAAATACTGACACTGAGTTCCTTATATATACTGACTACTTGTTAAGCGCGCGCCTCGCAAAGCATTCGCGTACTGCATGCGCATTCCATGCTTATGCAGTATGTTTCAGATAAAACATCTTAGACATTGTTCTGGAAAGAACAGTGTGGGCTGTGCTCTCGTCCAACTCTCATTGACAGGAGCTGGGCCAACTAGAAAAGAGGTACGTGTTCTCTCCCTGAGGGAATATATAAGAGGCGAGCCAGTCGCCCCTTCTGAGTACTACACAGAAAACCTAATTTCTAAATCTAGTTACTGGAATCTTCTACTTTTACACGTTTAAAATGTTCTATTAGAGCAGCACTAAATTAGAGTGCTAGAGTGCTAGGGAAACTAAGAAGATAGGGCGAAAGAGTAATGAACGACGCGTTTATTGAAAAAATAGACATGAAACCTCATGAAATAGAATCTTTTTTATTAATTACAATTATGATTCCTGAAAGACAAGTTATTCATATATGAACTAGGAATTACTATAGACGAAATAGAGCCAAGATAGAGAGAAATTAACTATAAGCAGAGTAGAAAACGTGTATACTAGTATGTGTTCTCTAACAAGTGTAGTATAGTAAGATTGCTGAAAAACCGAGAGTGAATCTTTACTTGTAATCTCATAAATCATGGTACGATAATGATCAAAAGTGACTTTTGAATTGATACGAGCTTAGTATTTATAGAAATACT